>VWZP01008070.1:384670-490149 GCA_013396995.1 Dicaeum eximium | reverse complement strand
AATCAGTTCCCATAACTCCATCAGCTTTAGGTGTGCATGCTGAAACTATCTCCAGTGGGAGAACATCTGGGTGTTGGGGCAACCGTGAAAATCGTCCTGGAGTCCCATATCCACAGCAGCCACATGTTGAACATCCACTGCTTCCTAGCTTCATGCCAAAACTGTTTCTCTTTACTTGAGAATAAAATATGATTGCAATCAAGAGAGACAAAGCTTCAGATGACTTGGCATTTTTCTTCTTTGAGTGACTGCATTTCTGTAGGTGATGTCTTTCCTTTTAAAGAAAATCGTCACAACAGCAATTTGTGGGATATAGGGTCTGTGCTCTTCACATCAAAACAAGAGCAGTTTTCACTGAACTGCTACCTGATCAGGATTAAAAGATCGTGCCGCTGAAGTTACCTACACTTCATCCTGCAGCCATCTGTGTTTTGCATCTTGGCGGCCTCACCTTTCCCCTGGGGCAGGATCTGTGATTCCTGAAGGTACAACAGGTGACCCATGCTTCACATCATGCTCTCTCCCTGGAAAAAAATGTCTTATGAGCAGTGGGTGGATGCTAGTAACTATCCAAATGCTGAAAGGATCTCCAGGTTGAAGGGAAGCTTGTGGAATGCCAAAGAAAGCCTTACTCTGCATTGAGTGAGGGAAGACTCTTGGCTCTCAGTCTTCTTCTTGGTTATGAACACAGGTAGCTCCTCCTTGATAGACACACTCTGAAGTTCCCTTTACAGACTACAGGAACCAAAAAAGACACAGAACAATGAGTGTTCTGGGTGCTAAATTATGTTAGAACATAATCACAGCAAAAAAAAAAAGCAAGCAAGAAAAGTCAAAGCAGCCCCTCTGGAGAAAAAAAGAGAACCAGACAAGAGACAATAATAAATTCTGACCAAAGGAGAAAAAAGAATTCCCTTCCTAAAACACATGCAACACAAGAGATGAAGAAAAAGGCAGCCTGATTCTATTAACCAAGTATTAACACCCCTGGCTAAAGAAACCCTGCAAAAAAGGAAGGATTAACATTTTCAATAAAGGCAACCAGATATTGCAGTGCTAATCATCAGCACACTCCACTGACAGAAGAATGGAAAATAATGTTCTTAATAGTGTGAAAGAGAACAGGAGGTACACAGGCAAAGAATCAGAGGTTGCTGCTGGTAAATGGTGAATAACTTGGTTAGAAAAAGGCATCACAAACAGGGGAAGTCTCTGCAAGAAATAGTAACTTTGCAAATTGTCCCAGCACCTCTGTGTCTGGCTGAGCTGCAGCTCTGCCAGTGAGTGTCATGGAAAGGGCTTTAGCACTAAACCTCGAGGCCACGTTTTGCACCGTGATTTTCTAGCCACCATTTTTTGAAAAGTAGACCCAAATGTCCAATGCATTGCATAATCTTGCAAAAAACCCATACCAATTTACTCAGTGTGGAGTGTAATGCATTGTGCTCTTGGGCTGCCTGTCGTTACAGCAGCAGCCTGCCTGTTATGTTAAGGTGCATGTGGAAAGACAGGGAATTGTGTGATTTAGTGTAAACAGTCACAGTCTCTTTACAGCTGAGTCTGCTTGAAGTAGCTATTTAACACTGGCCTCTAAAAGCTGAGCAGGACTGAGCCATTCCCATCCCTACAAAGCAGCTTCCCAGGTATTACAGGTAAGGAAATTCTGGGCAGGGATCTCAGCTCAGAAAGAGGGCTGAGGGTGAGGAGGGTGGCTGAAGGCTTTAGGCTTCTTTCTGCTGCCACTCTTGTTAGCACTGCATTTCTCTGTGACAGTCAGTGGTATCCAGACACTTTGACAATCTGGAGCTATGGGTGCATGTGCACTTTGTGCTGTTTGGGTACTGTAGAGCTGATGTGGCTCTGTGTGTGCATTAAGTATCCGTATTGTACAGCATGTGATCAAACCTGTTTCTCCTTCCAAAGGCCTCCTCAGAGAAATGTAGTTCTTATACATGCCATGAAGAGAAAACCTGGGTTCAGATAAAATGCATCATCATTTCTGGCTGCCACAGAACTTGAGCTATAGATTATTTTTAACCTCTTTCATGAGATGATAAAATACTGGGGACGGAGTTTTGCTCTTTCCCTGTTTTCACGCAAGACTCCAGTACATCTGGGGCCTGCAAGTGCTACCATTATATGACATGATTTAATACAACCAAGAATTCTCTTGCTCCCTACCCTAAAATGCCTGCAGAGCCAATTAACATTCATGTTGTACACAGGTAGCATTTTGTCCATTTTTGAGTGGCAGTTCTTTGGAGAACAATGCAGATCCACACAGTGTTAGGTTCCCCCACATTTACAGACCCAAGGAGAAAAACTGACCTCTCTTGAGACTTCCAGGTCATTTAAGCAGGCAGAATTTAATTACTGACAGCATATAAGGATGTTCTCTGAGCTTCTTGGAACAAGAATGAAGAAGCAGGAGCAGGACCAGGAGCACAGACAACCCACATGTTTACTCAGAGGGCTCCTTCCCAAGTTTGCTGAATCATGAACATCTCTGACACAGGGAATTCTCTCCCTGCTGCTTGTTTCAATCTGTGCTGTGTTAGGGCACAGAGTTCTGGTTTACAATGTGTTTTGATTTGGCTGGGGGTGGAAGGTTGTCAGTTTTAAGTATCTTTTGTTTCCCCCATTAACCCATACAGTGTCACAGAGTCCACTCTATCCTCAAAATTTCATTCCTGGATCCAGCGTCTGAGGTTTCTCTGAGGTTTCCTCAGGGGCCCTTCAGTTCACGAGAACACTGTTACCAAGAGATTAAGTGAATTAAAAATTGATGACTGTTCTGTACTGAATGTCTTGCAGTCAAGGATATTTAAACAGATAGCAGGGAGGGTGGAGGGAAGATTGTTTGTCAGAGTATGTTTTCCTGTTTTTAAATAATAGTTTTATGGGGACAGGGCGGAAGATAAGGAAGTGTGGAGCAGGGGGAGTGTCTGCTGGTTGTGGGTAAGGAAATTCTTCTTATAAATGCAATACTGAGAAAAAATAAGTGCTCTAAGAGAAGCACTTTGCCTAAACAACACAGAAGACACTCAGAGAGAAATCAAAATTTTGCAAATTAATGTCATTTGGACCCAAAGCCTGTCTTGGCAGGGCTGGGCACTTTGATAAAGGGTACTCCACTGTGTGAGCTCCTTACAGCTTCTGGGGATGGAGTGGAACACAGCCGAGTGCCATGATGGTGGCCCACTGTGGTTGCTTCATAGAAGGGCAGAGTGCAAGGCAGGGTGAACAGAAGAGCCATTTTCCCCAATCTACCCAGCTTTATATTTAGCCAAGACTCAGTGCTGCTGTAGCCCCTGTTAGCCATGGGCTCTTGCCTGTGCTGTCTGATGGGATTTTTATACCACCTGGTATGATGGTCCCTGAGATGGGAGCATGTGTGTGTGGCAGATGTTTGTGCCTCTGTTCTCCCCACTGCTGTGCCGGAGGTGGGTGGAGAAGTGACTGGCCTTGTGTCCTGGCCATTCTAAGAGAGTTGCAGGTCCAGGTCTGCTTTAAGTTAATGAGGCTGTTATGGCTCACATGATACCATGTTCACAGTTCAGCTCTTTAAACCAAGACCAAAGTTTTTAAAAATGCTGGTGGCTATGGTTCATTTGTCTTCTGATTCCCAGCTGGAGACAATTTTAAAAGAGGTATTCTTTACAGTGTCTGCTGTGAACCTGTTGGGCACCTTTAAAGGTATCATGATCTGAGTACTCCAAAGCATCTCTCTTTTCTAAGAATGATGCTTGAACTCCATCTGCATCCCTAACTTCACCTCAGAACCTCAGAAGATGCTGCACTGCAGAGAAGGTAAAATGTTCATAGATGAGAACAATCTAATTCTGATTGATCAGATCTGCTAGCAGACAGGGGTGATAACTGGTTTATGTGCACCATCCTTCTGCCTTTATTCCACATGAAACACCAGTAATTTTTGGCATCGTTCCAGTCTGGATTGGTGACTGAGTGGTCTTCTTCCCTGTCCTTACCTGCATAAAAATAATGGCCCTGTGTCAGTGTCAGTAGTAACAGAGGACCAGTTGAGCAGAAGAGGATATTTTGTGTGCTGTGAATTTCCATGCTTCGAGATACAGCAGTTATGAATATGAGATTGGAGTTCAAATTCAGAAATAGATAGGTGAAACAAACTCCATAGTCCACTGGGTAAAATCCACAAATCCACTGAGCGAACGGCTACAGGCTCTCCATGTGTGAGGGAGGGAGAGGACACAAAATAGTGAAGGAGAGCACCTTGTTTACCATGTTTGGAATATAAGTTCAAACAAATGACAAAACTTGTGACATCCAGTCTTGATTGAGAGATGAATGAATGCCTCAATAGGTCCTCAGAATAAAGCAGCATTAGATCCTTCCTTGTATGATTCAATATATTGGCAAACTCATTAAAATGAATGATCTTAGTGACCACCCAAGTTGTATTTTTCTTCTTTCTTTAGAAACTATTAATTTCATCAGAATTTAAAACCATTTCATTCAGAAAAATAGCTATTACACATTCGTATGAGCTAATATTTTTATGAACCATTTTAGTTGTATTAAAACTGCAGTCATTCACATTTCAAATTGTAATTGACCCAGTTAAAGTACAACAGTTGTGAATTTATTTTTCAATCTAGTTTTGCCCCATGAAATAAGCCTGTTTTCTTTGGAGAAGAATGAAGAAGGAAAGCCTCAAATATGTGGATATAATTGTCTTCATTAAAAGCTGGCTGAAAAGACTTTATCCTGTGGGGTCTACTCTCCGTCTCTCTGAGGTAAGTTCCCATGTATTTTTAATGGGAAACTTAGTGCCAATCAAACCTGTATCCTTGCACTGAAACATGAAAGTGGACGTTCTGTACTGTTTCATCCTGCTGGGTCTCCTGGGAAGAGCAGCTCATTACGGCGTCAACTGTCCCTGCCCTTTGCAGAAAGCCCCACCAAGGTCATATCAAGAGGTGATGGATAAAGGCAAGCTTTAACCCTTGACCTTGACTTTCCTGGTGCTGAGTGTTAATAAATCTACATTTAGGGGTAGATGTTTTCTCCCAGCTGCTTTTTGTTTGGCAAAGGGGGTGACATGCTGTCGCACAACAGGTTGCATTTCCTAGGGCAGTGCTGTGTGTCCCCAGCACAGAGCCCCGCACCCCTCACAGAAGGATAGATGTGAACAGGGCTTAGGAGTGTGGTGGGGCTCAAGCCACATGATAGTCTGGGTGTCTGGATATATGGGCTCTCTTGTTTTCACAAGGGAGCACTTTGGTACCACGGAAAACAGCGAGGTTTCTGTTCTTTCTGCTGGAGCATAGGTGAGGCTGAAATGTTTACCCATGTCATTGTCTTCACAGTGGTGTTTGAGGTGACCTTCAAGCAGCTAAAACCTTTTAAAAAGATCTCTCCTCCCTATCACACCCATGGGAAACCAGGATTGATGAATACCAGGGGGAAACAGTTCCTTTGAAAAGTTTCAAAACTACAGGGATATCGAGAGCACTCTTCAGCTCTCTTTTTCAGCAGCCTCTTGCCAGGTGACCAGAAAGCTTTTCCCAAAGTTGTTCAGTGCCATAGCTTTATGTGTCCAGGAAGGAGCAACTCAAGTGAAGGAGAGGCCTCTGTCCTCTTGTCTGCCTTTCTTTCTCTGTTCCTTTGCTTAATTTTCTCCAAATGCTGAGTCTTTCCCTTTTTTTTCCCCTTCCCATTCTCATCCCATTTTCCTCAGCTCTGTTCAGTGAACAGCAGCAGGCTCACTCCATCCTCTGCATCATTTTTTGTAGGAGCTGTAATGCTGTTGGCTCTTATGTTTCCCAGTGGGGAAAAGGACCATTTGAGGCACACCTCAACACAGATTAGAGAATGGGCAAATTAATGTCCTGGTCTGATGCAGTGTGCTTCAGAACACTTGGTTTCTTTTCTGATGAGAAGTATTGCCCTAAAACTTCCAGTGCATGAAAGCTACCTGTGATAAGCGAGGTGGAAAAATTAGCTCCTGCATAGAGCTACTCTCAGTGGCTCTGGGCATTTAAGTGCTGTCATCTTCCAGGGAAGTTAAATTGCTCTGTTGCCTGTGTCCAATTACCCCTATAATCAACTTAGCAGAATGTGGAGCAGGAGTGTCTGAGATGGGGTATAGTCATTTTGTCAGAGGATATGTTCAGATTGATCCCAAATCGGGGCAAGGACCCACAAGGGGATCTTGGAACAAAGGGCAGAGATTATACTGAGCTACTTGGAACCTTTACAAAACTAGAGGAAAGGGAGGGGGGAGTGCTTTCTGTACACTGGAGAAGAAATTCCAGAAATGTCAGAATTACCAAGCCCAGAAGTTAATGACAGAAATGTTTAGGTTTTATTAATTCAATGTAAACATTCAAGATTACTGTTAAAAATAAGCAGCCAGCAATAGCAATGAGAGGTCAGCTTTAGAAGTACCAGGGTTAGCAGGTAATTGCAATTGGCTCTAGTATTGTTCCCTCTTGGCCTTTCTAGGCAGCAAGGCTTTGTCCCATGACTCTGCAATTTGTTTAAACTCCTCTATTGCCAGAAATTCATTTGTCTGTGTCTTTTTGGGCTTCTGATTCTACACAGGATAAATAGCTGGAATGGAACCTTTATCCTTTCTAAGCCTCACAGTTTGTGCAAACATGTTAGAGGCAGAATTCATAGCCTGCAGTTAATCGGCGAGCACTTTGGAAAAGGGAGATCTTTCCTCACAGCTTCTTTGAAGTGGATACCAGACCAACATTTGCTTATGTGATTGGCTGAGGTGACAACTGATGTCAGAACAGTTTGATGTGGCACAACCCTTTTGCATCCAGGGCAGGCTCTCTGAGACATCACTGCTCTGTCTTTGCATGAATATTTCTGACAAATGCCCATTTGCTCCTTGGATGAGTTCTCTCAAGCCCTGGCATATAGTGCAGAGGTCAAAACAAAGGCCACACAAGTACGTCAGCAATTCATAAACCAGAGAACAAGAAAGGCCAAGAAGGAAATATAAAGGCCTTCCTCCAAGGAGGCAACTGAAATTGCAGTATGTTTTCTTTGCTTTCAGAGTAATCTGTAGAGCAAGGAGTCAGAAAACAAGATGGAGTGGGAATAAATAGAACAAAAATTTCCTTTTGGTGGCAGATGATATAAAAGTATACTATTAGGTATATAGCCAAAGTGTATGCTGCCATTCAGTGGCACCTGGATAGCTTGGAGAGCTGAGTGGAGAGAAATCTAGTAAGGTTCAAAAAGGGCAAGTGTAAGGTCCTGCATGTGGGGAGGAATAACCCCAAGTACCAGCAGAGGCTGGGGGCTGACCTGCTGGAGAGCAGCTCTGCTGAGAAGGACCTGGGAGTCTTGGAGGATGACAAGTTGACCATGAGCCAGCAGTGCCCCTGCTGCCAGGGGTCCAGTGGGACTCTGGGGTGCCTCAGGAAGAATGTGGCCAGCAGGTTGAAGGAGGTGACCCTGCCCCTTCTTCTCAGCCCTGGTGAGGCCACATCTGGAGTGCTGTGTCCAGTTCTGGACTCCTCAGTACAAGAAAGACAAGGAGCTACTGGAAAGGGCTCAGTGGAGGCCATAAAAATGATTAGGGATCTGGAACATCTCTCTCATGGGGAGAGCCTGTGGGAGCTGGGCCTGTTTAGTCTGGAGAAGAGAGGGCTGAGAGGGGCCCTCACCAATTCATACAAAATCTCAAAGGTGAGTGTCAGGAGGAGAGTGCCAGACTCTTTTCAGTGGTGCCCAATAACAGGACGAAGAGCAATGGCCATAAATCAGAACACAAGAAGTTCTACCTCAACATGAGGAAGAATTTTTTACATTGAGGGTGGCAGAGCCCTGGAACAAGTTGCCCAGGGAGGTCATGGATTTCCCTCTGTGGAGATATTCCAAACCTACTCGGATGTGTTCCAGTGTAGCCTGCTCCAGGTGACCCTGCCTTGGCTCAGGTGTTGAACTGGATGATCTCCAGAGGTTCCTTCCAACTCTAACAACTCTGTGATTCTGTGGTCAGGTCTTGAGGCATGGTTGACCCAGCTGGGCACTGTGATGGTTGTGTAGTGTTGTCAGTAAAGGCTCATCCAACTCAAGTATGAAGTCTTATGCTTTTGACCAAGCAGTAATCTCTTATCCTGTATTCTGCTTCTTCATGATCTCTTCCCCTGAGCTCTGGTTGATTTTCAAGGAAGAGGTGTTTTCTTCATGCCCTTCCACATCTGTCTCATGTTTCCCCTTCTCCTCATTTATGCCTCTGTTGTGGGTGCTCATATTTCGGTGCAATTGGTCCTATGGCTGTGCTGGCCTGCTACTGCATAGTATGACAAGGTCTGGGGCCAGGGCATCACCCCCAGTCTCTCTTCTGCTGTCACAGAAAATGAAAAGCTTGTGCCCCTACAACTGCATATTAAAGTGATATCATTTCAGGAGGAGTCAGTAGTTCAGAGTTTCATGTCCAAAGCATGGACTTGATGGATTTGTCTACATCCAGGAACTTCCTGTCATCCCCAGTTTCATCCTGTTTGATACAGATATCATGCTGAGTGACAAGTGTTGTGAGCTTGCTGCAGCAACAGAAGGTGAGGGGAGTAGTTATTTTAATGCCCTAGGGGCACCCTTTGTCCGGATTACTCCTTTGTCCTCACTCCATATCGCTGTCCTTTAAGGTTCAAAAGTTGCCATGCCTCCTCAGCATGGCTAGAAGAGGGGAGAGATAAATGAGTTTCTCTCCCCCCAGCTGTACTGAAACCAAACAAACTTTGCACCTTTTTTCAGACAGCATTTAGTATTTTCCTCCTGGTAGTCGGCCAAGCAAAATCTTTACAGAAAAAGGCATGGTGATAGAAAAGGGCCAGAGCAGGAGCTGTCTCTGTCTCCCAGGTCAGGGAAAGGTCAATGCACATTAAATGAATCTTGCTGGTGCTTCTGTTACAAGGTCCAAGCAGTTCAAAGCCAGGCTGCATCATCTGTGGCTGGAAATAATTTGCAGTCCTGCTTCCTGAGCAGCAGATTGGCTTCCCATTACACAGGCTAATGAGAAAGTGTCACAAGTGGTCTCAGTAATAATCTGCAGCAGACACCCTCCCGTCTCTTCTCAGCACACTTGCAGAGATTTTGATAAGAGAAAGAAAGAAAGAAAGGAAAGAAAGAAGAGAAAGAGAAAGAAAGAAAGATATTCTCACACTGTGTTCGTTTGTATGCTCAGCCTGAATCTGCAATTCAAAGCAATGGGATGAAGAGAACTGGAAGGGAGAGGTTCGAGGGGATTGTGTGCTTGCATCACCACCCAGCTGCTATTCTACCAAAGCCCTCACAAAGCAGAGCTGTTGGCTCCTAAGGGCAGTGTATGACATATCCCTGGCATCATCTGATTGCACAGTGGTGTTTTAGGATTTCCCAGGTAAAGGTATCTATTTTTGAGACTTATCTTTTTTGCAACACCTCCACTCCACCTCTCCCTGGACAGTCTTGTACCTAACTGGCAATAATAGAGCAAATGGCCTCTGATCCCTGCAGTGTCATGCCAGTTTGGAGCAAAAGCTCAGAATCTGGGTCAGGGCAGAAATGAAAATATGCTGACCATGAATCATTGCTCACCACTGAGCCTCCCAGTTAAGATACAGTGAGGGGAGGCACCTGACCTTCCTATTGCAGCAGCACGGGGATTCTAACTGGGCTGGTGTGTTAACAACAGGGCTAAGCTGTTTCATTACAAACTCTTCTTGGCCATGCAATATATCTCTTTTTGCATTTGGTTAGCTGAGGAGGCAGTGCAGTGCCCTCTGCCCCTTAATCCACTTTTGTTTCCAGTGCAGCTCCAGGGAGGAGCAGCAGCAGCCTTTGTAATATACTGCCATGATGCTGACAGGTCAAAAAGCACCATGATCATAAACCACCTCTTTCCAGGCTAAGGCCAAGGTTTGCAAAGATCGATTTTCCTGCTTTGCATGCTTCCAGGAGCCTTCACTAATTGCACTCTGTTACTCATAGACCATTGCATTAACTCTGGCTTTCTAAAGAGCTCCACCAGAAACACTGCAGACATAAAAGCAGCGGAGTATACCACAACCTTGGAACAGAAGTATTCCTTCTCTAATTTATTTGTGGCCACTATTGTGTATTGTAGATCATGCTGCAGAGGTTATAAGAGTAAGAAGGTCTTCACTGCTGCCTTCTGGGTCAAGCCAAACCTTGGGGAAGGAGGTGAAAGAAGGATGATTTCTTTTTCCCTAAGAGAAGGTGGGCGTGGTACAACATTCCCAAATTAAGGGTGGGATGGGCAATGGGCAAAAGGGGCAACAAACAAAGAACAGATTGAGAAGCATGTGAGAGAAGAAGGAGGCCTGACAGGGAGGCAGGCTTACTGCCAAACCCTAGAGGGGTGTTTTTGTCTCATGAAGGAACTGAGAGTTGAACAAGGACTGGAAGAATGTGCCTACCTTTCCAGGACCTGGTGAACAGAAGGAAAGTTGTTTACCATCCTTTCTAGTTCATCTTTTTCAGTCACTTTACCTAAATTTTCCCCATTGAAATAATTTATCTATCTTTAAGTTATTAGTTATCTGTTTTATTAAGACCTGATTCTACGACAGTCTGGGATACTCTTGTGTCTTCTGTGTGATGGATCCAGCTGGAAGAGAGAGGAGATCAGAAAGTCTGCCTCAAGTCTCTAGTCTGTTTTGGACACAGACAACCTGGAAAGTGTGGTGTGTTCAGTAGGGGAGGTGTTTGCTATTATCAGCATCACTTGAATAAAGAGAATACCCACAGGCATGATGCCCTACACATGCTCACAGGGCTTCAGGGCTGCTTGTAAACTTAGGTCCCCAGTCCCTTGAATATCTTTCTGGACCATCACTGCAGTGCCATCTAAATGTCTCACCTTTTCTGTGGTGTCACAGCTCAGTAACTCACTGGTTCCTGGGCAGGTCTCACCCTAGTGAGGACCCAGATGATTCCAGCTGAGACTGAAGGAAGGTCTGGGCCTGCATACCAATTTTTCTGCAACCATAAAGCAAGTCACAGATTCGGAGCCCAGAAAGCTAAAGTGGAGCATTCTTATGTTTAATCCTCACCAGAAGTCACAGAATGTCCAGTGCAACCTATGATAAATTACAGAGTTTAAATGGGAGACCAAAAAGGTGCATTATATCACTGCGCACTTGCCCTTTGCAGCGTATGCCTGATTTCGACTCACAACCCAGCATTTCATCCAAAAAGTAGCTTCTAACCTAAGACACAGCATGGGTCAGGCTCTGTTCTCCAGAAGCAAGTGATTACTATTATAAAGGTGAAGGGTTACTAAAAAAGTAAGTGTGGAGACTTTCTGTGAAGATTTTCTTGGCCATTGGTAAAAAGTTTGCTTTAGTTGACTGTGAGTGCTGTTTCAGAAACAGGCCAGTCTCACAACATAAGGCTAGCTACCATCACCTCTCCTTTCTGCAGCAGATACTTGTACTGCAGCATTGTGAGAATTTAAAATGGAGGGGAAGGGGGCAGAGAGGAAACAAGACAGATATTCAAAGAGAGAACAGAAGGAAGTGAGTCACATTAGCAACCCATCTGGTCACCTGTGTTCAGAGTGGTTTGAGATTTTGAAGACATTATAGATAGGAATTCTATACATCAATACATATTTTACATTTAATTATAATTAGAGAGGGATGTTTTCCCCTTTCTATTAGATTGTAAGAAGACATAACAAGATTGTGAGTGCTGTGCCTGGCTTTTCATGGGGTTTTGTAAGGCTGGGTTAACCATGAGACCCATGAAATTTTGTCCTAGCGTTTTGGAGGCAGCCCCTCAACCAATCTGTGCTACTATGTTGCTTAACCTCGAATCTAAAAGAGACATTGAAACCCATAATAAAGCCCCAGGACTGACAGTCAGGAGGTGTTACAGACAGGAACATCACTGTGGTCTAAGCTGTCAAAATACTAACCATGAATAATAAGAAGGGAAGGTTGAAGGGAGGACAGGTAGTAACTTTCAGGGCATGACAACACTTACAGGTTAATCCATCTCTACAGGTTAATCCATCTCTGTGGTCTCCTTGTCATTTAAAGTTCTCCTGCCACAGCATGAAAATGGGCAGCCAAAACTGCTCAGAAATAGAAAATATTTCAGCCTCTGGGGCTCTGCCTGATCTGTGTCGCTGCCATTAAATGTAAACTGTCCTTAAACAGGCATCTTCAAGAGAAAACTACAGTGTGGGAGAGAGGGAGCTGAGACCTCCATGGCTTGCCTTCTGGTGCTTTCTCTCTTTCAACAGTGCAGATGTTATTTTCCAGTCGGGTTTAAGAGAGAATCCCTACTGTTGAGAAGATTAAGGGATTAAACAGAAAGGGCTCCATTGCAAGAATTTCACTTCCAGCTGGTGCTCAGTTGGGGTAGAAAGTTTTCTGAGATAGGGAGATAACAGATATGTTGTGCATACAGATATATTTGGCTCCTCTGATTAATGCAATGTTAATACAGTGTCACATTTTCCCTTTGGAGAAAATTAGAGTAAGATAGTGCCACATGCTGTCAGTCTTTAGAGGAAATCTGTAAGGACAATTGAAGTCCTGAAATTATTTTTTTTCAGGCTTTTAGTTTAGACTCATGACCCTCCTCCCTTCCCCATGTAATTTTAACATTTTTTCTTTTAGTTTTATCACAAGTGTCAAAATTACAAATCTGTGACTGGATAGAGTAGGTGAACTGTGAATTTTTCTCTTTTTTGCTGGGTTAAGCCCTACCTTTCAAGCTATTTTATACATAAAGACATTCAGCTGCCTCTGATCTTCATGAGCTTTCTCTTGGTTTCTTTAGAATACAAAAGTGGAGGGCTCAAGCAATCCAAAGCCCCTTGAAGTGAATGGTCTGTAAAGATTAGAATGCCTCTTTCTTACCACGTATTTTTTGGGGGCAGAGAGTGTAGCGCAGAAGACTGGGTGTATTGGGGAGGAAGAACTGTACCCAGCCTTTCCTCTTTGTCAGGTGTTACAGGGTTGCTAATGCACTTTAAAGGTGGTTTGAACTTTAAAAACTCAGCTAAAATACAGAAACACTTCTCATTTTGTATTGCTCTGAACAGGCACCCTGTGCAGTTAAGAAGGGTGTAAGAACAAACCACGAGCTGGATTGAATGATCCCTCATATATGGGAAAACGTGCAGGTTGTTGCTGGCTTTTTGGTGCAGCATTTTCTTCCCATATTCCTTGCCCTACAATATTTCTGCCATGTTCCTTCTTTGGATTTACCTTTTTCCCTTCTTTCCACTTTCTTTCTAGAGGGTCTGATCAAGGAGACCTGTTAAGGACGTTGCCATGTTCCAGTTCCAGTTTAAACATGATTATTACTGTGGACGCACCAATAACTTCATCAACCTTTTTCCTCCATCAGACTCACATTCCCCCTATGGTTGTTTTACCTCATAAATGTGATTTTCTGGGATAGGAAATTTCAGAATTGCAAGGCTTGGCTGCAAATGGAACACAAGGAATTCCCATCCTTTCTAAGTGCCTCGAAGGGAAATTATAAAGGCTGGTGCAGTTTCTTCTCAATTACTTATATGATTACAGGGGCAGTAGTCAGGACAAGGAGAAAAGATATCACATGTTCTCTGTACAAGTCACTCATATTTTAGAGTCATTAACCCTTTATTTCATAATTGAAAAAGAAATCAATAGTAATTTCTTCCTATTTTCCTGGTAACCACAACAAAGCCTTTACAGATTCAAGGAACATGGGTTCATATAATTTGAACTGGGCATGATTTAAACCAAGATAAGGAGAGAAATTCTTGATTCTCCACTGGACTTTTTACAGCTAAGGTTTTACCTTTGGTTTTGTTTGTTTGTTTGATTGATAGTTTTGGGGGGTTTTAAATGAAAATTAGCAGAATTGCAGGGCCATTAATACTCATATGTTTGTTGATACCATCCATGCTGTTGTGGACAGCAGCAGGGCGAGCTCTTCAGGGACCCGTAGATTCATTCTTCCCCAAGCCCACCCACTACAGCTGTCAAGCAGTAAATGAACTAGTTCCTCATGTTAGTTTAGCATTGGTTTGTGACCTATATTTTCCAGGGTGCTTTATCTGCCTCCTTACCAGCCCTGTGAGTCGCCCAGCCCTGCTCCTGTGGCTCCCTGTGTGCAGCCCCCAGCCAGCTGGAGGGTCCCAGCTGGTGTGCTGCCACCACAGCCCTGCTGGGCTCCACCTGCCCCAGAGCACAGGGCTTGTCACTCAGGGGGGACTGACACCAGCTATTAGTCATGATGGACACACACTTGACTAGTTCTGATAGCGGTATTTTCTTTCAAGCTGTGACATTATTTGAACAGATCACCTTTGTTTAGCACTCACCCTGCTCTCATTTGTCAAACAGTTGTCTTGAAACAATGTGACTGTACAAAGTTCCCAGATGTGTGTATGTTTGAAGCAAGTTCTCTGTTTTTCAGTCCTTCAGGTACCACTATCAGGACTCTAAACACCTTTGTGAAAATACAGCTTGGAAATAATTAATTCCCTGCTTGAGCACTCGAGAGGATTTTCCTCATTGCTCCTAACTGCTGGGAGCATGTTCAGCTGCAGCTCAGTCAGAGCTCTGACTGTTCCCTACCTTTTATGACGCCTGCTTTGGTTAAATGAACTTTCTGGAGGGGAGATAACAATATGGGTTGGAGAGGATAAACTGGGCAGACCCCTTTTTATGGTATGTTCTTGGTCTCTGGAAAATTGTTCACATTTTCCTCATTCTGAAACCCTGATGGGCAAGCAAGCAAGCTTCAGAGCCATGTTGCAGCAACTTCCAGGGCAGGCAAGTTGGAACCATGTAGAAGTGCAGTCTTGCCTATGTAGAACCATAGAATCATCAAGGCTGGAAGAGACCTTTAGGATCATCTGGTCCAACTGTCCGCCCAGCACTGCCACTGTAACCCCTACACCACATCTCCCAGCAGCAGATCCAGATGCCTCTTGAACAGCTCCACCACCATCCTGGGCAACCTATTCCAATGCCTGACCACCCTAACAGCAAAAAATATTTTTCTAATGTCTATTCTGAACATCCCCTGTCTCAGTTCAAGGCCGTTCCCTCTAGTCCTGTCACTGCAGGCATGGCAGATGAGGCCAGCCCCAAAAACCTCCTTTCAGGGAGTGGCAGAGAGCAATGAGATCCTCCTGAGCCTCTTCTACTAGGAACTGAACAACCCAGCTCCCTCAGTTGCTCCTCAAAAGACGTTTTCTAGACCTCTCATGAGCCTTGCTGCCCTTTTCAGGACAGGTGCAGATGTGGAGCTCAGCACCCGTCAGAGCACGTCTGCGCAGTGCTGCAATACAGCTCTGCCAATAGCAAGGTGCAAGATGGGAGCAGTCAGAGAATTGCCTGCCAGTGAGTACAATATGTATATTGTGGTGCCACAGTTCAGGAAAGAAACAGCTAACAAGCCTTTCAGTAGCACAAAAACAAGATAACATTTTGTTACAGTACATCGTGTATATCAGCAATCACAAACTCAAAGGAGTATTGTGGATACACAGAATGGAAACCAGCTAAAGGTATCACAATACATTTTCATTCTCAGGCAGGCAATTATCTTCTCACTTTTTAGAGAAATAATGCTTTTGAATGCATCAGCAAGCTGAAAATGAAACAGGTTTTCAATATTAGAGGGGACAAATTCCTGGTCAAATTGGAAATGTTTGTGTAATTTTTAAAATCTTAAGCTACTCCCACCCCTCTCCCCAAACACCTGCTATTCACTTCAAGTCCAGTAGGAATTTTTTTTTTCTGTTAACTGCTAGAGGGCTGCCAGGGGCTACCTACAGCAACTCAAAGCGGGACTGCCACCAGCAATAAATTAGATAATCTCTGTTTAGGTGAGTTTAGAGATGATTTGTGGCTTTGCTATTAACTACCACATGTCTCTGTACTGTGCTGGGGATAGATTCCCACAGAGGTGGGCTCACTTCTTACAAATACAGAAAATAGCACATTCTGTGGGTCTTGCTATGCCTGCTCAGTATGGCTCAGTGTAATGTTAACAGCGCATGTGCACACATCAGCAGAGATGATGAACTGTCCATTAAGGTATCTCACCAGATTTAAAGCTCCTGGACACTAACTATATCTCTGTTTGTGGTTCCACACCGCACCTGAGGGCAGTGCTCTACAGAATTATCAGAGAACCTGATTAGTGTGATGAATTTTGATTCTGTCCAGAAGCTGTAACAAGTCAGTTTGCTGAGCCAGTATCACCTGAGGAGTATGCAGGCCCATTGTAATTCCTGGTGAAATTAGAGGAGGAAGAAAACTGTCATTGCGGAAAAATAAACTTGCATGCTCAAATGTACACTGCACAGAGAAACTGAGCTTTGTTATTTTACACAGCAGGACCATGTGGTGATAAAGTGGGATTGCTCTGGCATTTCAGAATTGCTGTTCTGTGTTGTAACACGGTCCTCAAAATGTCAGAGCCTTGAAGAAGTGATGGACTGGTTTCTTAGCGGGAGCAGATCCCCAGAGCTACCCTGGGGGTGCTGATTTGCACCATGTGGAGATTCTGTCACAATTTTAGACCACAAAGAAAAGAATTAGGGGAACTAAGTTTATTAAATTTTAATAAAACCTTTGCTTTTGTAGAACTTACATATTTCCTTATCTTTACTTATGAAAGGGTTCATTTGTGTAGAGAAATGTTGGACTTTGTTAACCCCCTTTGCACAAAACAGCACAAGCCCCTACATGGCTGTGTGTGATTATTACATTAACACATCTCTATGGTTACACCACAGAAACCTTTAAGTGTGAATGCATTTTTTCTTTTAAGTACCAAGATGTTCCTGATGGGAAAAAAATGACCTCTTCTTGGCTCCTGAGATAGAGTCAGGGGTGTGATTAATGCTGACTGTATTCCACTGTTTTTCCCTGAAGACCAGCTATTAATATTTTCCAGTGATGTATGTCCTTTCTCTTAACCACAAATGGGTGGTCAGCAAGGTATCAAGCCCATATTTTGTCTTAAAAAAAATCACTTTCACTGCACCATCACACATATGGCCTTTGACTTAATATCCACAGACTGATCCCTTCCAAAAATGCACAAATGGACACCTCATCCCATCTTACCACCTTACTTTTTTCCCCAGTTATCTGCTGTTTAAAGTAGATCCAACAGCCTGTGAAATGGTGGGTATTTCTAGATTTGGTATATTACTGGGTTAACTCAAAATGGCAAGCTGCTGAAAAGCTTTACTCCTCTGTTATTATGTGCTCTTTGATGTACAGCCTTGCGAAGACGGTTTGATTTGCCTTTATTTTGGGTTTTATCAGTTGTATCATTGGGTTGGCCCAACAAAATAGCTGACATTTTCAGAAGGACGACCTCTCATTTTCTTTTAAGCAAGCATATTAATAGAGAAGAAAGGTATCCAGGATCCAAAGCTGTGCTTTGTTACACAGATGTGCACAAATAAACAAAACAACCCCCTGAAACAAACTGAACCACAACAAGCACAGAACAGCAGAACAAACCAAGGTACTGATGGGTAAGACAAAGTAAATAAAAGGCTTGAAAGCAAAATGAGTTAATAATTTCCTCACTCTTCACTCTGTCCAGCAACTTTCAGTTTTTTCTCAAGATCTATGAATTTTTTATGGTCCTCTCTAGCTTCTTAGGAAAGTTTCCTTTCTTCTACAAGCCCAAACCTTTGCTTCCTGCTACAGGCAGTTCTTGTTGTCCACCCAGATAATTCTTCATCTGCCCTGTGGTGCTGCCCACTCTGTGCTGATGTTCTCTGCCACGCTGCATTGCTGCCAAGAGAGAGCAGTTTCCTTCCTGCTGCTTCTCCAACCTCTCTTTGCTGCTGCCCACTATCACAACCTCCTTAGCAGAATATCCTGTCCTCATCCCAGGCACCTTCCTGCTCAATGCTGTAGGAACATGCTATGGGAAGAAACTTTTGGCACTGGGCATGCTAAAAGCATGGGTTTATTACAATCTACTTTCGTTGTCTCCCCATTATTGTTCATTATAACAACCTTGACTTCTCTTTAAATTTGATTGCAAGATTCACAAGAGGGAGGAAACCAGTAGCTGACTAACACTCTGCACAGACAGGATCTGCTCTTTGCCATCCTGGGGATGTTCTCAGAAGAGATCAGGGAAGTAAGGGGACAATGGAGGCAGCTGAGGTAGGTTTTGTGTGCAAAGGGTTCTAAAGGAGTGGCACCTGGAGTGTTGGCACAAGCAGTCTTGTGGCTTCAGAAGTTAATGTCTGCCAGGGCATTTTCTGTCTCAGCTGTCTCACTTTATATTTAAGCTTTTATATGAACTCCAAATCTGGATTACAAGTTCTTCAGATGCAGTGCCAAATCATTTTGTCTTGTTACTGACCTTCTGTCTCCTTTCCACTCATCAAATCCTCATTCTGTGTCCTGGTGCCCAGAAATGGAAGTGTCCTGTTAGAGTAAATTTCACAATGTGTATTCTTAAAAAAATTATGGTTTATAATTCACAGTTATTTACATGCATTTTTTAAGCCCTGCAATGATTGGACCCTCTTGGCACTAACAGATTTGCATCAAGAGCACTCTTGCCTTTAGTGTGTAGTCCTCTAATAATATCCCATAGCCAGCTCAGTTCTTTAAAATAATTGGTAAGACTAAGTTTGCTGTTTTCCTTCATGCAAACAAGTGATAGAATGTAGAAACCAGTGAGCATGCCCCTGGGGTCTGGGAGTCATCAGGGCTCCAAGCAAACCTCACAGCCAAACCCATGAACTATGAGAGGCACAGAGTCATGTATGCATCCTTCTCCCCTTCAAGAGACTCTTTTTGCTCTGAAAAGCCAGGGCACAGCTGTTGTACATGTCATTTCTAAAACTGCCTCTCCACCTCTTGGTGAGCGACCATTTTGACAGAAATGTCAGTATTTCTGCCTTTGAATAATTTTGCTAAAAGAAAGGGTAAAAGATGTCCTCCTTTCTAAAGAGCTAACAGCAAGTCGTGTCCCTCACTCAGAAAATTTTCTTGAAAGTGCCTGTCCCCCAAAGACATACAATGAATGCTCCTGTTGCCAGGAGGCAATTGATATCTTCATGTGGATGGCTTAATAAATTGAAGCACAGTGGTCAGCTTCCCAGAAAAATGTCACAGAAGGGCAGGTGTCAGGGAGAAACTATAGTAACATGGGAGGCAGGTACAGAGAATTAGCAAAGTCCAGACAAATCAATTCCTGCTGCAGTTTACCATCTTGAAATTGCATGAAAATGAAGGTGAGCAGAAAACCTGAAATGCTTTTGCAACAAATACATGAGATTTTGGAACACCTATATTATTCAATGAACATGGTCTGAGTAGGTGAAGCCCAATATTTCATTTAGTTGTGGGTTACTTCTCTGTGTTGCAGGATTTGGGACTTATGAAAACTATCTTGTTAATTTACTGGGGTATTTTTTTGCCTGTGATTATTTTCATGCAGTGTCTGCAGCCTTCCAGAGTCTGCACAGAAGTGCACATGAGCCAGGAAAATTAGGGTAGTTGTAAGCAAGTTCTCCTAGACACTATGATGATACCAATGATCATATAAATCAGCCAGCTCACTCATTGATGTGAAATGGTAAAAAATAAATAAGATTTATTTTTAACTTAGTTCACTTCAGATGGTCATAGTTGAATGAGTATAAATATTAGAGATGGGGATGATATTTTTCCTAAATATTGCCCAGACTATCATATTGATTTCAAAGGATGGCTCCTTACTAAAATCAGTAATTCTGCCTAACAAAATCAGAGACAGCCTCAAAGAGCAACGATATTTGGGTATTTATGTTCAAAGAACCCTAGATTTAGAGTTTCTACCCATCTTAGTGTATTTTAGAGGTGTTTAAAAACCACAGCTAAAATTGAGGTGGTTGGATTTTGGCTCTTTAAGACTATTACTGAATTTTGAACTGGTTTCTTTAGAGATTTTGGGTTTTTTTTTATCTGCAAAGACCCAGCAGAGCTGATTTAATCTCTAATGGCAAAAGCAAGGCAGAGCAGTACACTCCTTCTGTTGCTTTTGGATTCGTAATGTCATCTGCTGCATCAGAAGAAATGTAAATCCTTAAATTTAGATGTCTGGAGCACAGTTTAGCTGTTCCTGCCTTACTCTGGTATTTGAAACACTTTGCAGTGTGAGCACCCAGGTCTGATGCCTGTTTCCTAATGTACTCAATGCTGGAGACCCTGTGCTCTCTCTGTTAACAACCCTTTAGGAGGTTTTTTAGTGCTTGGTGCCCTGTGAGCAGGCAAGACTGTGTGCAAGACCACAGAAAGTAGATTTGGCCAAGGTTTTTATAGAAAATGCAAATATTTTAGGGTTGTTGAGTAACATTTTATGTCGCAATGAAAAAGACAAGCTATGTTTACCCTTTAGAAATAACAGATGGTTATTGTAGGGTATGGGGAGAAGAAACACAGAGGAATGGGTTGTTTCCAATGGGGATTTTAGCACACATGGAAATTAAAAATATGTGGGGATGAAGGTGAAAAAATAAGTTCTAAGAAGGCAACACACTCATACATGGTATATTATTCTGCAGATGAATTCTCAGTTTGGTGCCATGTCCATTCACGTTTTCTTTTGAACACCCAACCTGGACTTCCAAACACATGTATGAACATATGGCAGTCTTGTGTCTTCAGTGTCTTTAGAGGCTAAATTGCATTCCAAGAAGCTTAAACTACCTGAAGTCCCATCTTGAGAGTAAACTTTCCTGGGAAAGGAGTTGTAGTGATAGCTACAGAGCTGTTCTGTGGTGATAGTGGGAAATGACTGACTTGTTGGCAGAAGAGGAAGGGTTGAGACATAAGGAAGTGTCTTAAGGTATCATTCATTCAAGGAAACATGGGAAATTTTGGAATTCCTGTTCAGAGGCTTAGACCTACCATGTAAACATTAGGAAGATTCCATTAATACACTCAAGTTCTCTATGAATAGCTTGATTCTTACCTCATGAAGTTGTCAAGATTTCCAAATCCCAAGCCACTTATCTCCACCAGAAACAGGGCTTCCTTGTTCTGCTTTCTCATAACAGAGCAGATGCCAGTCTGGGTTGCTGCTGGGGCAAGAAAGCTCTCAGGGAGTCCAAACCTGGTGCAGACACAGCCCTAATGGCTACAAGGTGTGCTACAGGATACAGGAAACAGCCCATTTTTTCTGCTCATTCAAGCGTTAATTCTATTCAATGAGAAATTAAAAGAGTAAGACCTATGTGAACAGGGGAATACAAGTTGAAATGGGGTTGACCCACTTTCTTTCTCTTCTTATGCAGCACCTCCTAAATCATGCCAGAGAAGATGGATTATACTTTCAGTCATGAGATAAACCTGTAAACTAGTTCTTGTCTGCAGCACTTGTGTATTATAGATCTTGTGTCTCCTGAAAGATGAATAATTACAGTCCCTGGGGAGACCCTCTTTCAAAAATGCAGTCATCATGGATTCTGCAGTGTGGGATAGCTGTATGGACAATGATGATAAAACAAACAGCCTTCTTGTCCCCAACAGGCATGAAAGTGAAATGGGAAGAGAAAACAGCTCTCATTAGATTAATGAGCAAGGCTTCCAATTTCTGGAGAAGTTTCTGTTTCCTTTGCTTTGATGAAATAAATACCATTTGATAAGGACAACCAAGTACCGTCAAATCAAACTGTGGCATTAACTGATTGCACGCATCCTGATTTAAAGCAGACTTCTCCCAAAACAATATCCTATGGATAGAACAGATTCTTTGGAATAAATTGACTGGATTTTCTTCACCTCTTTTCCTGTTTGGCAATCTGTCTTCATTGAAAACTTGGTGAATCAGATAACAAAACCTAATGAGATGTGCATCATAAATCTGTAATGTATCTCATTGATGAGTTCTTCCATGTGCATGTGACATTTACTCTATATTTAGAATGTTGGGCCTACTCATTATCCAAGTGCTACACGAAGAAAAGTTTGTAAGAATTCTCTTCAAGCATATGCTCTGAATATAACATACAGAGGTGCTTATTTTCAGGAACCTTTTTGAAGTGTATATTGTAAAGAACATAGTGCAGAAGACACAGCCATTGTTATGAATCAGACGAGCTTTCCACGCTGAGGCATCTTCTGGGGTAGATGGAGAGTTCATTGCTACCATGCATGCAAGAATCACTAAGTTACACTTCTGTGTCTGCCTCTGTTGGGTGCCACTGAACCAGGTGGTTATCATAACTGGTACACCTGCACTCCTGCTTTGCTCCCCTTCGTGGTACCAGCAGGCAGAATGGTCACAGAGACCCTGCCACTGAGAGATGCCGCGCTCTCAAAAGGAAGCAGAATACAGCCAAGCTTAAATTGCCTTCGCCTACCAACTATATTTGCCCATCATGCTCCATTTTACAAAGATTCAGACATTCATCAATGCATTGGCCTAGCATTGATCTGGGTAGAACAAAAGAGACAGGATTTAATAACTATGCAAGTCAAGATGACCTTTCCAGAAAGGTGACAACAGCTGCAAGTGCATAGAGACACAGAGCTTGAAATCTTTGCACACATGCAAGGAAAGCTCACCATTTTGCCTCTGGCATTTGGGCTCAAAGTGGGAAAAGGACCAGAGATGTCTTCAGCTACCTCATTAAGTGAAAGCACAGCTACCCTCCCAGGAGTAGGGTAGGGTGTTTGTCACTTTCCAGCTTAAATGATGCATTTCAAAGCCACCGTGGTTAGCTTCCGACAATGTCTCAACCTTGAAAAGAGTTTCTGTGCAGAAAAACTTGAAACAGTAAAGCATCTTCTAGCTCTAGGAAGACAAAAGATTATCAGCATTTGCAAAGATTTGAGCTCAGACACCATAGGGTGCAATTCAGGACATGCATTTATGTTTTTATTACTGCTTGTATTATTGTTACCACCAGTACTTTTGTTTTTATCATGATGAAGTGTAGACATGTTCTAAACAGTCATTTTTGTAAGGCTTTCTTATTTCATCTTTCCCAACAATGAAGGCCATGTGAATATGCTCCTTG
Source organism: Dicaeum eximium (assembly GCA_013396995.1). Lineage (NCBI taxonomy): Eukaryota > Metazoa > Chordata > Aves > Passeriformes > Dicaeidae > Dicaeum > Dicaeum eximium. The sequence goes on along the minus strand of VWZP01008070.1, from coordinate 467,132 downwards.
ATATACAATAACTTGTCTCACCAGAATGACAATGATTATACAGAAATGGAAGGGAAAACCACTATGAAGTAAAGTCCCAGCATTTAAGCTCCATCAATCCTTAAGCAGTGACTCTGGGACCCATCCAAAAAACCAGGATGTATTGATTAGACGTGGAACATGTACCTGCTAAAGCTTCAAACACAGAAACCAAATAAGGTCTTGTCCAATTTTTATCATGTTATACAATACAAAATTGCCTGAACAAGCACTAATAGACTATGTTTGAACTGATCATTGCACCCTCTTTTATCTACCTGCATATTTAAAATTCATATCAATATCACTTTAGGTCAGAATCAATAGCAAAACTCCAAGCTCTTTCAGCTTGTCCTAGTATAAAGACTAGCTGTGAAAAATCTAAACCTTTTCATTATCTCTCTTAGGTCACAAAATCCTGGTTTAAGACAATTAGAACCCTAAGTCCTAATGTTATATCAAGTGCCAGCATTGACTTGTGGTGGTGATGGTTTTTCTCCCAGTGTCTCTGGCCATGGTACATTTCCTGGTGGTAAGCTGTCCCGTATTGTTTTAGAAAATAGCATTTAACCATTCAATATTTTGCTTGTCAACACTGTGTCACGAAGCAGTGTTCTGTCAAGCATTTTGAAAAGGGCAATAGCTTGCAGAGTGCAGACAAAAAAAGCCACCAACAAACAAATAAAAGAAAAAGATTAATCCAAAGGAAAAGAAAAAAAATGTGCAAAATCCCCAAAATTCTGGAGCTTTTGGCTTGTTTCTACAGTGAGCCATAAAAGAAGTCCAAGAATGGACAAGTTCAGAACCTGACAGGATGCTGAATGGTTGCTTTAGAAAAAGACTTACCCAAATATGTGCAGCCTTCTGTAGTCCAAGTTCAGGGAGAAGACACCTCCATTCTACTCTGCTTCTCGCAGCCCCCTTGTGTTCCCATGGTGGGGATCCCACAGGAGAAGTGACCCTCAGCTGGCATCAGGTGGAGAGAAGGGAGAAAAAGTGTCAAGAAATGGTGGGCTAGCATGCAGCTAGATTGTTTTACATGTTTGAGGGGCATTTCTGCTACAATGGGAGTGATAACATTAAGAAAATAAAGGAAAAGGGATTGTGTATGTGTTCCCTGTGATGTGTGTGAGACAGGAGAAATGGCTTCAAAAATTCCTGTGAGCTGAGAAACCATGTCCAGGTCTCTTTATTATGGTTACTCTTCCAAGAGCTGAAATACAAAAGCTGCTGGCAGAGCTGTGGGAGTGAGCCAGAGTGGCCATCAGAGAAGTGAGCAGCAGGAGGAGAGAGGGAGCAGGTAATAGAAATAGGTCACTCCATCAGATCAGATCAGTCTAAATCAGGCCTCACACCTTGTCAGAAGTTAATAGTCTCAGATTGAGAGGGAAGGTTACAGCGTGATGGGAAAAGCAACCCACCAGCCTTCTCCAGAAGACTGCAATTTGTTCAAGCTGTAGATATATTTTACCATTTATTGCAACTCTGCCTTGTCAGAATGGTTTGGTTTTTTCCTCCCTTAAGTAAGAATATTGCTTATCAGCAATTTGGTCCCTGTTTGCAATGGATTAAGCTCTCCAAGAATGACAAAATGCACTGCAGCTTTCCTAGATTTTCTGGGGTGCACTTCCCTAAAAATCTCACTTTGTGTCTGTAGCTGCCAACTGAGCCTTGGCAGGGGGGATACACACCCCTAGCTTTAGAGGTTACCAGCTTTGCATGCACTCATCTGTTATTAGTGGAAAATTTTGCCCTAAGGTTTATCAAACTCGAGAAGAATTGTAACCATTCACAAGTCAGGAGCTACTACTGCCCTTCTCTGCATATCCTGAGTGGACAAGGTCACCAGGGAACAGACCAGCAAAGGTGGTCTCACCAGGGCCATTCCTCCACTGACCATGCCCAAAGGGAGAGGCTCAATCTTTTTCTTTCAGCAAACTCTCAAGGTCATAGTGCAGTGTGGAAGGGAAGGGAAGGAAGGGAAGGGAAGGGAAGGGAAGGGAAGGGAAGGGAAGAAACATTCTCACATTTCTGTGTCCTGCTGTTCAGAGAAAGATGTTTTGTTTGGCTTTATTCTGTTTTCAACAAAACACTGGTTTCTGTTCTCGATGTGACTGTTGAATTCCATCCTCCCCTGCAGGTGTTGCCTCCATCTCTGCAGCAGGCATGCCTGAGCCCATCTGGGTGTGGGAGGACACTAGCCTCCTAACATATTTTACCAAAATCAGGTGCTGACCTGTAAAAATAAAACAGAATCACAGATACTCCATTTTCATGCATGGCCTTTGCCTTATCATGCTGCTCCTCCTTGCCCCTCCTATTCTGGTATGCAAAGTAGGGAGATGCTTGTATAGTTTCTAACATTTTAAAATACACCAGATGTACTATATAACAATAGAAGAAGGTACACATGTGTTTGTGTGTGTGTGTGCACCCATCACCCTTGCCTACCAGATTAAATATACATGAGGGTTGCTCAAGTGTTTATCAGTTCTTTCCACTGGCTGAGCCTGCAAAAATGCTCTTATTGGGTAGAGTTGTGTGCTTTGGAGGTAAAAGACATAAATGTTTTTACTGCATCCTGCATGCATATATTAATCTTGAGTATAGTTACACCGATTATTTTACCATCAGAACTCACTCAGCTGAAGAGTTCTCTTATTTGTATTAGCATCTGGTATAGGGAATGAATTCTTTTTGACTCTATTTTGATACAGTCCACTAAAAGAAGAGGTTAAGGTGGTAAACATGGCACAAACTATACATGTGCTCAGGTCTGCAGAAAGATGTGCAGGGAAATGAGTGAATAACACCACCCCAGGGAGCTGCAGGCAGCATTAATTCATGTGCTCTTCTGCTGGCTGCTGCTGATCATATCCCTAGTGGAAATACTCCAGGTCACTGAAGAGGTGAGCCCTTATCACTTCCCTGGAGCACGGCAGTCGCTTTGCATCTCCCTGCTCCAGATGGGGCAAGTCAGAAAAGTCTTGGAAAGGATGTAACTGTCAGGAGCACCAACCTGGTGGCACTTGAGTTGTTACAGGAAAATGGAGTACAAGGCTTGCAATGAGCCCAGTAAAAGCCAAAGGGGAGCATCATTAAAAGGTGCCTTGTTACAGACACTTTACAGAGTGGTGCTCCCTAGAGGAGAAAAGAGCCCTGACCAAAGCTCTGTCTTTCTTGCCTAAGATGGATTGGCAAGGAGACGAAATCTAGAAAAAATTAAGAGCCAAGATTAATAGCTAAAGTACAGTTTGTAACTTCACAGAGCATATCCACAAGATAATTTATGACAGCAAAGGAAGGAAGGGTATGTACCGTGGTAGGTGTTTGTATAAAAGAAGGGCAGTTCTGCAAAACAGGCTTATAAATACAAAAAATGAAAAATGAGGATATTTTTACATTTCCATAGCTGAGGAGATTTAAAGGCACAACTAATTCTTTATATTTTTACAGAAACATCTCTCTCCATTAACTCTTCACAAGGCTTGGTTGCCCCTACAAGGAGATGTTTTGGGATTTTTTTCTTAGTTGCTTTCCTAGGAATAGAGTCACTCACACCTCAGTAGCATCAGCTTGTTGCTTGATATGTGTAAGCAACTGGGAGTCAAAAGTGGACCTATGCCACTTTGCTTTTTCTCTTGGGCAGTTGAGAGACCGAATGACACCAAGTCAGGGTACAAAAATATTCACAGACCGGGGCATTTAGAACCAGAAGGTTTGTGTACTGGCAAAATTGCTGATCAGATCACTTCTTCACTCTTCAGTGCCTGCTATACCTTTGAAGGCAGCAGGCTAACCTGGAACATCCTTGGAAATAAGAGGCACTAGGTGGGTTGCTTCAGCCCTCTAGGTTTGCTTGAAACAAGCCTAGTGGCTTTCTCTCAGTGTTTCAGGAGTGCTTAAATCCACCTTCCCTGGGGACCAGAGCAGCCTCAGGTGAGCTTCTCCTCATCGTGCTCATTCAGCCATGCAGCTTTGAGTGGGGAAGAGCAGAGCAATTTCCCTTGCTAATCCCTGTCATTTTCCTGGACTTCCAGAGAACAGACTTTGGCCTCTTCAGGGATCTGCTTGATAAAGCACTGTGGGACAAAGCCTTGGAGGGAAGAAGGGCCCAAGAGAGCTGGTTGATATTCAAGAATCACCTCCTCCTCCAAGCTCAGGAGAGATGCATCCCAACAAAGAGAAAGTCAGACAAAAATGCCAGGAGGTCGGCATGGATGAAATATTTGCTCCTGAACAAACTCAAACACAAAACAGGAAGCAAGGACAGGTAGCCTGAGAGGAATAGAAGAAATTGTCCAAACAGGTATCAGGTTATGAAAGCTAAAACCCTGATAGAATTGAATCTGGCCAGGGGTGTCAAGGGCAACAAGAAAAGCTTCTATGGATACATCAGTGATAAAAGAAAGAGTAGGGAAAAGGTTATGAAAAAATTCTTTACTCAGAGGGTGGTGAAGCACTAGAACAGGTTGCTTGGGGAAGTTGTGGATGCTCCATCCCTGGAAGGGGTGGCCAGGCTGGATGGGGCCTTGAGCAACTTGATCTAGTGAATGGCATCCCTGCCCATGGCAGGAGAGTTTGAAACTGGGTGATCTTTGAGGTCCCTTCAAAACCCGCCCATTCTATGATTCTGTGATTCAGTCCATGACATGATCAGATGCATCCATGAGTCGTAAATGAACTGGTGGAGGAAATTGCTAAGTCACAGTCCATCATATTTGAGAAGTCATGGGAGTCTGGTGAAGTTCCCTCTGACTGGAAAAGGAGAAACACAACCCACATTTTTAAAAAGGGAAAAAGCTTCAAGTATGTGTCAACATTACTGAACCAGAGTGTGAGGGCTGCAGGGCTGCTTTTAAGTCACTAAGAATAAGGTGTGTGATAGAGTGGCAGTGGCCACTACTCTATGTAAACATTGGCTCAGTTTAATAGCAGGGAACTAACTAGCTGGAAGGCTGCACAGTGCCTCCAGATTAGCAATTAGCATGGTAGGGATCATGACAAAACAGCCAGAGTTGGGAGGATGCTATTTCCAGAGTCCAGCTATATATTTCTTTTGCCAAGGCCAGAAGTCAAAAGATCCCAAGCATGCTGGACATTAAAAAGCGAGTTCCTTGAAAGACACATTCACTAAGCTGTCAGGGAGCCATTAGCAGGGAAAGAACAGGCAGATAGACAGACTCCCACAGGGGCCTGGAGAACCAGAGCATGCCTCTATACTAGAAAGAGGTCAGAGGAGCAGCTAACCCTGGAACTGTGACAAATCCTACGTCTCAATCTCTTCTACACACTGGCTTTTCCATCCCTCTAATCCTCTTTGTCACCTGTCCCCAGGCCCCTGTTATTTTTACCGTATCTCTTTTTCAATCTGAAATAACCAGAATGGAACAAAGGTCCTCAATTTAGATAATGGAACAAAACTAATACTAAAAATTCTTCCCCACAGAGTCTGAGACAATGACCAACATAAAATAGCAAAGTTTTCAGTAAGCTGCCTGAACCTTTGTTTTTTCTAAATGGTTACAGCATTTGCATATGGGTGGTTCAAATGGTATCTCTCAGTGTACATCACCTTGTACATTACCTTGTACATTATCTTGCAGTTGTTCTCTGCCAACTCAGTGGCAATTCTCTTCATGGATTATCAGAGGAGGTACCAGTGCAGCAGCTGATGTTTTACAACAGAGTATAAAGAGATGGCCATTCTGGGAGTAACAAGGCAGGGGTTAGGGTTTTATTGGAGTATTGGACTCTTAGGAAAGCACTAGGTGTGGCTTATGTAGGAAAATTTAAACATTTAAATTTCACAGTGTTGATATTTTTTGCTGTGTTCACCATCCTCTCATATTCCCACTCCAGGCAGGCTCACTGTGACTGAAAATAGATAAGGAGTGACAGTGCCACTGCCAAGGCTTCTGGCTTTATCTAATTTGGAGAAGTGGCATCTTCTGCAATTCCTTGGTTCCCAGCCCTGAAAGTGTTGGGAGTGGCATCTGTGAGTGGCAAAAGAGAGCCTTCCTCCTGAGCCAGAGATGGCTGTGGGAAAGCCAGGGCAATACAACTGTGATAAGTCACATGCTGCTCTTGGACCAAGCAGGATGATGGGATAGATCTCCTCCCTGCAGCCACCTTATGGAAGTAGCTGCTGGTTTTTCTTCCTTATGGGCTTGATCCTGTCTCCACTGGGAATAGGAGGACTCGAATTTTCCCTTTTCTGTGTCGTCTCACCTCCTTTCTTCCACTGAAGTTGCTAAGATGTTGGCTTCTTCCAGTGATGCCTGCTGTTTGAGGCTGGTGTGCCTGATACTGGGTAACAATGGTAACAAGGGACCTTTCCTTCTCCCCTGTTCCTCTCCCTTGCTCCACCCTCAGACCCCTTCTCCACGTCTTCATCTGTTTTCAAGCCCACGGTTCTTCCTATGCTCTTCCTCCCAGCTATGTCAGAAAAAGAAAAAATATGAAATATGGAGAAAAATCCAGCTATTGACATTACTGCTAATTTCATCAGTGACTCTTTTTCAGGCTCACGCTGTGAGAGCCAACTTTTATTGCCCATTATAAAACAATATCTCCTAATAGGTGGGGTGCAGTGCTCTGTGCTGCCAATAAGAGGAGATTTAGCCTGGAAATTTGTGAGTGTAATTTATTGTCAAGCATGCCCCATGCACACACACACACAGGTAATGATGGTGTTAGCCGTCTGACAAATTACAGGGCCTTGCACATTTGACCTCCTCCCCTGCCCTGTGTGCGGTATCGCATCTCCCAGGGGGTTCATCCTGACATCCCACCTCGGAGCAGCTTCCAGCTGCTGCCATTTTGGATATCCTGCCTATTTATTTCTTCCCAAAGATCCTCCCTGCTCTCATCCCTGGGGTTATTCTGTTTTCACCGCTGCTGTGTGCAGGGCTCAGTTTTGTGCCAAGCCTTGCTTGAGGATCAAAGACCTTATAATTTTACTGATTAGAACTGTGCACTTTATAACAGTGGTGGAAGGGATCAAAGACTTCTGCCAAGACATTTAGCTTTTGTCTTTAGCCCTGAATATTCTCCAAATAGCAGATTTCAAAGCTGAGACCTTTTCCTAGGTATGGGAAAGTTATTCTGGACATTTTATGAATCACTTTGGATTAATTAAGTTTAATATTTTTTTCCTTCTGGTCTGTGTACAGCTCACCTTACAGTAACCAGAGCTTGAGAAGTGTAGAGATCTCAAAATGGTCCCAGTAAAGTTTTAAAAGTTTTTGCAAGCATTTTCAAAATATTTTTGCTTTAAAATATTCAGTGTATAATGTCTGATTCAGTGTTTCTTTTCTCCTGGATTTTAGTAAAAGTTAAGTACTTAACTGCTGAATAGTAATAGATTAAAGCACATGTTTAAACACTTTGCTGAATACAGTCCATACAAAATACATCATGTTGTACTGCAAGGTTTTTTCTTCACCCATTCAGGGATGAAAGGACACATTCACTAGTGGCCTTGGCACTCGTGACTAAAGAAGGCATTTCACATTCAGATGGGTAAACAATTTATGTCACACTATCCAACGTCCTCATGCTGTCCTTCTAGTCTGTTTGTTTATTTGAACATCTTTATCATAGCACTCAGCAAAATGCTTAATTAGACATGTTTGTATAGTAACATGATAGTAAATAATCTCAAATTACAGGGCTATGTTTTCAAAATTTGTTATATAAAGATGCTTGCATTGCTAGAGCATATTAGTAGAAGTCAATCCTTGATATATATTCTAATTGGTATTTTGTGATTTTAATGACTAGATTTTGATAAACATCAGTGTTAGTCCTGCTTCTCTGTTTCAGATTGTTTGATTTTTATTCTGACCATTTGCTGGCTTTTTTTCACTTGCTCTACCTTCTTTAATTTCTGTTTGGTTCAAGAAGAATCACGTCCCATTCTCCCCTGCCTGCAAAGCAAAGGTTTCCCTTTGCTCTTCTGAACCTGCACATGGCAATTATAATCAGTAATGAAAAGTCAGCAAATAACAATTTAAACAGTGGCTTTTCAGTAGAATGAATGCTGGATCCTCTTGAGCAAGCAGTGCTGGTGATGAGCCTGTCAGTCAGGAACTCTCATGCTTGGCAGGCCGATTTACCTGTCTGATGTTCCTGCTCGTTCTCCATCATAAAATAAAAACACTTCACTTGTCAAACATCTTCCTTTTCTGGGATGTGTCTCGCACGCACACTGCTTGTCCATTTGAAACTCACTGTGCCTCTAGCAGTCAATCTGACAGCTCAGCCAGACTCTGTCCTAAAGAGATTTCCCAGCAGCCCACTGAAGCATCTCAAAAACCTGGGGTCTGCACAATGAAAATATTTTTTTTATGCATTGTTTTTCTTAACAGAGGATTAACTCTTTGCAAAACAGAACAGGACTTTTGAGTTCTTTAAGACAGGAAAAAACCCAGTCTTCTAGACACTGAAATGTCCAGGCTAATCTTTAATGTCTCACTCCTGCAACAGCTTGTGTGAGTGAGCAAATCTAGAGATGTGCTAATGGTGGATCTGGCCACAGAGGCTCTGTGGATGAGATTGCTCCTCAGTGACTCCAACTTTGGGATAACTCCTCAGACCATACTGCCTCAATGTTTCCTGACTGCAGCCATCAGCATTTCTCCTTGGCTCAGCTCTGAAGTGGACAGCCAAGCCTTGCTAGGATGGTCAGCCCAGGCTCCTGCCCCAAAGACAGGTGCCTCAGTAATTCTTCTCCCATCCATCCTTTAGGCAACAAGAAGGGAAGTGGATACAAAGAGGCTCAGCTTACACCTGTTCAGGGGTAGAGGACTTTGCACAAAATCACAAAATATGCTGAGTTGGAAGGGACGCACAAAAAACATCGAGTCCATCTCCTGGCCCTGCACAGCACCATGCCCAAGAATCATACCATATGCCCAAAAGTATTGTCCAAGCACTTCTTGAGCTCTGTCGGGCTTGGTGCTGTGATGATTTCCCTGGGGACCCTGGTCCAGTGCCCAAACACCCTCTGGGTAAAGAGCCTTTTCCTGATACCCAACCTAAACCTCCTCTGACACAACTTCAGGCTATTCCCTTGGGTCCTGTCACCAGAGAGAAGAGACCAGTGTCTGTCCCTCCTCTTTCCCTCTCCAGGAAGTTGTAACTGCAATAAGGCCTCCCCTCAGTCTCCTGTCTCCAGGCTGAACAGACCAAGTGGCCTCAGCTGCTCTTCATAGGGGTTCCCCTCAAGGCCCTTCATCATCTGCATAGTTCTACTTTGGATCCTCTCTAATAATGTCTTTCTTACGTTGTGTCACCCAAAACTGCCCCCAGAACTGGAGGTGAGGCCACTCCAGTGCAGAGCAGAGCAGAGCAGGACAATCCCCTCCTTTACCTGGCTGGTGATGCTGTCCCTGATGCATCCAGGACACGCTTGGCCCTCCTGGCTGCCAGGACACTGCTGGCTCATGTTCAACTTGCCATCGACCAAGAATGCCAATTCCCTTTCTGTGGCACTGCTTTCCAGCATTTTATTCCCTGCTCTGTCCATACATCCAGGCTTGCCCCATCCCAGGTGCAGAGTCTGGCACTTTCCCTTGTTGAACTTCATGTGGTTTGTGATTGCCCAGTCCTCTAATGTGTTTTTCTGCAGGGCCTCGTGGCCTTCAAGGGAGACAACAGCTCCTCCCAGTTTTGTATAATCTGTGATCTTGCTTAGAATTCCTTCCAGTCCTGCATCCAGGACATTCATGAAGGCGTTGAAGAGCACAGGAACAGAGAACCCTCATCCACCCCACTCAGTTATCTTGGTAAGACAGGTACCTAGCGCTTTTTAAGGAGAGCTCCCAGTTCTGGGGACAAACTGTTTATTGAGAGAGCTTCTTTCCAACCCTAAGTTGCCAATTACTTCTGCTCTGAAGCCTCAGAATTTTTACCAGTACCATTAGGATTTTGGAGAAACATGGGCCATAGGGCCAGATCTGTGAGACTAGAGTTTGCCCGGTTTGGTATTTCTGAAGCTCCAAAACAGGACCACATCCGAGATGCTTGGGGAATGTTAATTATTAATCCAACTGCTAACTTTTACATCTTGTCCCTATTGGAAAGATAAAGAGTGACCAAACTGCAGTATGGTCAGAGTTTCTAGTGTGCACTGTCCTTTCCCCTGGCAGGTCTGGCTTCTGTCATTCCTTAAGCTCTGCAGATCTTCCAACTGGTCCCTCCTTGCAGCTGCCCCAGCTGCAGATCTCAGTGAGAAGCTGGTTTTGCTTAGGAATCTGGAAAGCATTTTAAGGCCTGAGGTTCCTGCTATGCAAATGAAGGTGTGTTACACATCTTGTTCTGAGAAATCACCGCCGTTCAATTAATCAGAGAGTTATTCATCTCACACCGTAACTGTAGCCTGGAAGCCACTCATCATCTCCAGGTGTGTTGAATGAACCAATCTCATATTTAAGAATTTGTCAACAGTATAGCTGGATGCAAGGATTTTGACCAAGATTTTCCAGCATGGGATTTTACAATGCATATTTCTTCCTATGACCTGCAGTGGTAAGACATCCTTAATAACTTAAACATCCATGGTTTTCCTCCTGTAGTTTGTACCTGAGAAAGAGAAACACAGGGTAAATTAAGTGATTTTCCTGTGTTCACCTGAAAGGACAGTTGGAAAACTGAATTGAAATCCAGAGTTCAATTCATCAGCTCATGCTCTGAGCAATATTGTCCACAATGGAGACTCCCAATGTACATAAACTGGGGTGCAAAAGGGAGCACAAGACTGATTTAAGGAGATGATCCAATGTTTCTCAAGCTCAAGGCTGATGGAGTAACAGGAAAAGCTAACTGTAGAGCAAAGTGAGCTTATCCTGTTATCTCTGAGGAGACTGAAAACAACCATTGACAATATGAAGCCACCTCTTTCCTTGGCCAAATGATGCTCCAATTAGCAGTTGGTTAATATTTAATATAACATATGTTTTAACATTACAGTAATGTACCAGGACAAAGGGCATCACTATTTTGATAAGTGATTGAACTTTCAGCAGCAGAAAGGGAAGGCAGAGGGAGATTCTTATTTTCAAAGTAAGTAAAAGGATTGGCACACACTATGGCCCAAAATTTTGATTTCCTTTTTTTTCTACAATTATATTAAGGAAAAGCCAGATGACTGTAATGTTGGCTGAAGACCTTAGCTTATGATTACTTGTTTGAAAGCTTTTGCAGCTTAACAAATTACCACCCATCTGGTAAGCCATCCTATCTAGCCCCATGTGAGCTCTTAGCCATCCTGATGTCATGAATTAAAGCATATCAGCATCAGTGGGTTGGCCTGTCCCTCAGAGGTGCTAATGCCATGTGTTTGGGAGGGTGACAGCACCCTTTGGCCAGGTGGTAGGAGCACACAGCCATCTGCTGAACTTTTGAAACATGTGGCAGAAAGGACTGGGAGTTATTGTCAAATCTCCACCTTCTGCAAGACATATCCTGTGGGGTAAGGAAATGACAGGAGCTGCAGTCACAAAGCTTTCTGGGATCTGACCCAGCAATACCTCTGGCAGACACCCACAGTCTCTCCCACATGTCCAAGCCTGATAAATCACACCAAAGGCAAATAATAATGGCCAGCTGTTTGGTTCATTGGACAACAAGCGCTTTTCTTACCCATTTCAATTACTTAATTGTTTTGAGAAGGCCTCTAATTTGCAGATTGTACCTTGAGTCAGCCTGTGTGGACGGTGCTTGATGGAATAGATTGCCCACATTAATAAGAAGGGGCAGTGCTGTGGTGTTCTTGTAGCCTGCACTTTCAGACTAACTAGCAAACACCAGAGAATGGCAGGACAGGGGGGACAGTGGTGTTGAAGACATTGATCTGAGCTGCATGTCTCTCAGAGAATTGTGTGGTTTTCTGCTGTAGACACAATCAAATATGCCAAGTGGCTGCTAAAATGTAAATGTCAGCAGTCAAGGTCACCTTCCAAGGGATACCAAACAGCGTGCCCCAGGCAGGTCCCATTAGTGGCAGCACTGACAGCATTCCTATCACCATCTCCTCCCCCAGTTCTTTGCTCCGTGCTGAGAAATATTCCAGAGGCAAAAGTCTTTTCCATCTGACGGTAAAAAGCTGTTCCCTTTTCCCACCCAGCCGAGGCTCAAGTTTAATAAAAATCCTCATTAGTTGTCATCTAAATATGCAGGAGGTCCATGCCAAGTATTGCAGCTGAGTTAGGGAAAGCCAGAGCAGGTTCTAATTAAAGATGTGGCCAGAACAAAACCTTGAGTCACAAGCCTGTTCTTCATGGAAATTGGAGTCCAAGCTCTGAATGCCGTTGATCAGAATGATCTCGTCACTCAAAGCCCTGGGTACTTCCTGGGAGCATAATTGTAAACCCTTTGTAAAGAGTTTACATAATTGTAAACCCAGAGCAACCCTTTGATTCATCCACCCTGCATAACATGGTGGAGTTTCTCTGGCTGCTTCATTTTAATTATGGGATGGGAACCTTTAATTAATACAACATGACAGTGAAAATATAATCAGTTGTGTGGCCCCTGTTGTTTGTTCACATGTTAGTTTTGCACACTTTTTTTTTTTTTTAACACACTTGTTTTTTTAATTTTGTGCAGTTGTGCATGAAAGCCACTCGCAGCAGCAACCAAGTGTTCCACAAGGAGCCTGGGGGAGCAGGGTGTTAATAAGTGCTGGGTTTGGCTCCTGAGCAGGCACGGAGGTGCTTGGAGAGTGTATAAAACAAACAAGGTAGCTGAGTTTTTCTGCTGACATGATCATTAGGGAAGGACTAAAAATCAATGATATCCTTTATTTCTGCCTTTATGTTTCAGGGTCAACAATGTACTGAGATATGTGGGATCAACAAGACACAGGTTTGTCATATAATTTTCCCATGGTTAGCTCTAGTAAAAGTGATTAATTTTTTTAAGAAAATCTCATTTCTGCAGCAAAGATAAACTGTTAAATGGCTGTGAGGCCTGGAGTACAAGAGAGAAATCCTGAATCTGAAACTGTGTGGCCAAGTACGGTCACCTTCCCTGGTAACTTAAAATGCAGAGTTTGCTCCCTCTTTAAATTTTGTTTCTTATTGTGCTTTTGTAATGAGGTGTTCCACCTGCATCACAGCTTTCTTTCTGTCCAGGAGAGCTCTTGGGTTGCAAAATCCTGTGGCTTTGAGCAGTGGAGATGCTGGTGGCAAAAACTGAAGCTGGAGGTTGGACACACCACATTCCCACAAAGTCCTCAAGATGCAGGTTCATGTTAGCACTTTGCTATTGACAAAATACCATCTTGCTAAAACATATTTTTTCTATTGAGCCCATGAGTTTTGGATATGCTGAAAGTACTTTCATTGAGCTTCATGAAAATTTCAGCAGAAATAATACTTCTCAGCTGTTTCTGCTTACCAGCAGCACATAAAAAGCTCCAAGGAGCCCATGTAAGCCTTAAAAGTTGCTTTTCTGAATGGCATCTGCATTACACAGTGAAAAAGTAATAAAAAAATTTTAATGTTCCAATGGTCTTAAAAATTCAGCTTCTTTTATTTTTTACTAAGCAATATTTTTCCATGAACCACCTGGCAGCTCTTGGTCCCAGAATTAGGAGCAGGTTACAGTGGATGTGACCACATCCAGGGCTGCAGCTCTTGACCTCCCATTTCTATAGGTTCAGATAGTGTTTGTCTGAGTCTCTGTGACAAGCTCTAGTCAACCACATGCACACAAAGCTATTAGCTGCATGCTGCACAAAGCACTGGGGCTACTGCTAATGGTAATTGTGTGGTGTTGATAGCAGACTAGAACTCCAACAACCTTTAGAAAGCAGCTGAGAGCTAAAAATCAGAGCTGATGAACAAACATTAATATTTCCTTCAGTTGTGTGAGACTCCTGTGAAGATTTACATAATTAATCTTCAGCAACAAAACATTTGTAATGCAGTTTAATAATCTGGGTGATAGACAGGTCATGTTAATTACTGTCTTGCTTCCTGGTTTTAAAAGCCATTGTTTCCAAGCTCTTAGTTTAGAAGTGAATAGCTTGTATCAGCTTGAAGACAGCAAGTGTGCAGATGATTAATGCCTGAGTGCTTGGCACTAACTGGGGATCTGTGAGAGGGGTCCAGGCCCTTGCACTGCCACAGGCTCCTCATGTGACTGGGGGGAGCAAGTGGCTTTGGGCACAGTTCTGCATTGCTGGTATCCCAGGAACCAATCTCTGTTATCCCAGTTGCAGTTTCCGTCACATCCCTCCTACAAATGTAAACTTATTTTGGGGCTCTGTTCAAAAATACATGTATAAAACTGTGTATGGCTTGCAGTTTTTCATAGAGCATTTTGTGGGGGTTTTTATTTTCGGGTTTTTTTTTTTGGTTGGTTGGTTGTTTTTTTTTTTTTTTTTTTTTTTTGGGGTTTTTTTTTTTTTGTTGTTGTTGTTTGATTGTTGGTTGGTTTAGTTTCTTTTAAAGAAACGTACCTGAACTTTTTTTTTGTTGTTAAAGCCTATTGTGTCACAATCTGCTGAAGAGATGGTAACTTCTTGTGGAAGAAAGGAAAGGAGAAGTGTACAGCTGGAGAGGGATTCTTGGTCATCGTGAAGAACTTGTTGCCAGCCTAACTATAGGAAGGCTTTTGGAACTCTCCTATGTCAGGCAAGTGTAAAGAAAGGATTTTAAGGACAAAAATAAGACATTTTTTACACCTGTTTGGGGACATGCAGTTTGAAACTCCAGGTGTTATCATAGAGGAGAATATAGTATGAAAGAAAAGGGACTTGTCTGAGATTCAAAGGGGGCAGAGATGAGAGCCATGGGCAAATGAGAGACAGAAATCACTTTCTAAGTGTTAAAAAGAAAATGACAGCACAGGGACAAGCAATATCTTTACACAACAGAGAAAAGGCAGCTGTTGGAGGGATTCACAATGAGAGGTGACATGAGCTAACAGACAGGCTACAAAAATTATTTTTGCAGTGGTGCTCAGAGGAATACTGGCAAGGCAAGATTGTGTTAGTGCTAAAGTAAAGGATGCAGCAAGAACTGAGACCCAAGTAAATGAGCTGCTGCTTGAGGGTTTTATTGTGTAGCTGGATAAGCAAGTTAGATTTTATTTTTACTTTAAAAAAAAAGAGGTAAAATTTAAGCTTCTCTTTAAGAAGCTAAAGAGAAGCTCACACACAGACTGTGAGTTTGATGCAAGGTAACAGTGTTATCCAATGCCTTAAGAAAGAACCAGCAGGAAGGACTGGGCTTTGACAGGAAGAGCTCTGTTGCAGTCTGGCATAACTCACTGACATCTCCTCATGAATTGCTAACCAAGTAGATATTTTAGTTTGGACAGGAAGAGACCTTTTTTTGTGCAGAGACCAGATTCATTGGTTGAGGAAAGAGTCAGTCAGGGAGTGATGTTTGCAGAACAGAATATCCAAAGTTAGAGGATTGCAGGAAAGAGGATGGCAGGTCCATAGAAATAAAAAGGAGAAGATTTGATCATAATGCAGGTGGCAGGAAAGTTGGGATGGCTGGGGCTGCCCTGGAGCAGGGATGTGCTAGAGATGTTTGATTCCAGCTGGGCTGGGAGTAAAGCAAGAGTGGAGCTACTGCTTTTGACAAAGGCCCCCAAAACATCAAGATGAAATGACATGTATGGCAGGAAACAAGGTATGGGTCACACCAGTGAAATACCACTTTAAATTACTATATCTTGTGAGCTAAAAGAAAGAAGAACATACTTGCTCTCTAACTCTCATAACCTGGCATTGTTCACTTCCTAGTTGTGTGTAAGCCAAGCTTCCCATAATGGTGGCTCAAACTTGAAACAACCACTATCTCTAAGAAGACTAGGAGATAAAACCTATTTATAGCAGTGGACTCTCCCACCAGGCTGTACAACTAGGGCTTTCAAGGGAAATAAAAGGTGGTTTGCCTTCTGTGAGTCAAAATCTGTTTGATCTTCTTACCTGAGTAACTCTGCAGAGCACATGCTGTAGGAATGATTGTGTGTCTTTGTATCCTGTGCTACCTTGGAATCTCTGCATCAGCACAAAGAAGAGCAGATTTTCACCCTATGAGAACTGGTATCCTGACATCAGGCTGAATTAAAATGCTCTTGGGAATAGGTTTTGCTGCAGTCATTTGAGTGTAGTGACTGAAAAGGAGGGAGAAAAAAAATCAAATAGGGATTTCGATAAATAGAATTTCAGATCTTGCATAATACCATTCAATGGCAACAGCAGGTGTTTGACAGTACTGTGAACTTCCTCAGAATGGGATCCTGCCAACATGGCTGTGATTCAGTGCAATGATTCAATGACTGCAGGACGGTATCCTGCCAACCAGCCTTCCAGCAGAAAACTGTTCACCCCACTGCAAACACTGCCAGTCCATTAGCATTTCAGATTTAGTCTCTCTGCGTGTCAGTAGAAAAAAATCCATCCCCTCCAGGTAATGGAAGGAGGAAGGGGAGGACAAAAATTCCCTTTTCTCCCAGGGAATAAAAGGCAAAATTATTAGCTGCAATGTTATCTGTGACGAGGAACATGGGATATGGGGTTTTTTTAAGCTCAGAGGTTGTAAAAAAAGTCTTCCTTTTATTCTTCAGCCCTGCTTTTCCTTCCACCTCCAACCAGAAGCCTTGTCAAGAGATTCTCATCAGCTTCCACTTCTGCCTTCTAAACTGTGCAGAAATACTACCAACATCCTGAGATAAGCAAAGAAACTCAAGGAGCTGTCATTAGCATTTCCTGATACAGATATGCTGCTACCCTGCAGCACCAATGCCCTCCCAGTGCCCACACACCAAGCCTCCCATGCTCCTGCAGCACAGTCATGCTCCTATCAGGAACATTCCCAAGTGCATGGCTCCTGGTGACACTTGGCATGGGAACAGAGGGGAACAACGCACACTCAGCTGTCACCCTCCAGCCGTGCACCAGCCTGTAGCCAAGACACATGACATGAAACCTCCTAGGGTGCAGCATGGAGGGAGCACACACAATTTGTCTCAGCTCTCCTCTCACTCTATTTTTCTATTGTGTAGCAGAAGGAAAAGAGAGAGTGAAGCTGAGAGGCAATTCAGGATGCTGCTACTGTGATCTTTGTGGCTGCACAATGTTCTCATCCTTGCCTAGCTCTTTTAAACCTGCTGTAATATGAATAATGATAAAGAGACTTTGTTAAATACTTTGCCTTTATCACAGGTGCTGCGTAAACTTTGGGGATCAAAACGGACTCTTTGAGAAGTGATTAGAGCAGGAGGGAAGGGTTTAGTGGTTTAAGCGCCACATTTGCAATAATTAGGCTCCCTGGAATGATAGGTTCAAATCCTAGCAGGGTTGACTCAGCCCTTCATCCCTCTAAGGTAGATTAAATGACTTTTCTGTAGCAGGGTCTTTTGGACAAGACCTTAAAAATGCACAAACGCGTGAGGAGTTTTCTCCTTTTACTGCTGAGATGAATTTTACAGATTTATAAACCAGAGATTCAGGTTATTTTATGTAAACCTGGCTGCCTGCCCAAGCACTATTTGCCAAAACCTGTCTTCACCATTGCAATGACCATGTAGGTCTGCTCACCAGCCTCCTTCACAGAGGGGCTCTTTTGTGCTGAAACATGTAATGTAGTAGGGACACAATTTGGGACTAAGCAATGCAGTTTGGATGTATCCTATAACTAAAAACAACTATCAGCCTCTAGGTTTTAGTTAACACTTTAAAAATTAGTATTTTTTACTACATAGTGCTCTTCTCTAACTTGAAGGTGACTAACCCAGTCATGAGTCAAAGCAGAGCATGGGCTATTGTAGTACCATAGGCTGAGGGAGAGCTAATTCTGTCTTCTTTAAAAAAAAAAAAGGAAAAAAATTTCTTTTCCTAAGGTAGTTACAGTTATGGGGGGAAGGATGGGAGGCATACCTTTTCTTCTCATTTATTTGGTCTGCTTAGGAAGCCAAGCTCATTGTCATTGGGAAGCAGTTCAAGACAAGTGCTCAGGGTAAGTCTTTAGAATTCCCCTTCAGAGAAGGGAAAAGAAGATGAATCATGGAATCATTTAGGCTGGAAAAGACCTTTAAGATCATTGAGCCCAACCATTAACCCAGCACTGCCAAGTCTACCAGTAATCTATAACCCTAAATTCTAATTGGGTTTTGGCCCCTTTTTCTGTTCCTGCACAACCTCATGTGACATCCTTGTAGTCTTCCTAAGTTGTTACCCCTTCTTCCAAAGGTAATTTTCTTCTTTAATTTCAGCCAAAGCTCTCTGTTCAGCCATGCTGGTCTTCCCCACCAGCTTGTCTTTTGGCACATGGGAGTGGTCTGCTCCTGCACCTCTAAGATTTCCTTCTGGAACAATGTCCTTCTCTCCTGGACTCCTTAGCCCTTAGTATTGCCTCTCAAGTGACTCTCTCAACCAGGCTCCTAAAGAGGCCAATGTCTGTCCCCTGGAAGTCCAAGCCAGCAGTTCTGCTGATCCTCCTCCTTACTTCTCCAACAATCTCTGTCATTTCATGATTGCCTTCCCTAGCTGGCCTCACTC
Organism: Dicaeum eximium; assembly: GCA_013396995.1. Taxonomy (NCBI): domain Eukaryota; kingdom Metazoa; phylum Chordata; class Aves; order Passeriformes; family Dicaeidae; genus Dicaeum; species Dicaeum eximium. The sequence goes on along the minus strand of VWZP01008070.1, from coordinate 448,588 downwards.
ACCAGTTGTGTCAGGAACCTTCTAGACTGCTTCCTTTGTGCTGTTTCACGTTTCCAGCAGACATCTGATAAGTTGAAGTCCCTTTTGCGATCAAGGGCCAGTGATTGTGAGACCTTTCCTAACTTCTTAGAGAAGTTAGGAAATATTTCACCTAATTTGTCAGGATCATGCCAGCACTGGAGCCACTTACCCTGCGACTGAAGAAAAGTCCGTTTCAATCTTACATCCTAGGACTTCCCTTGGTGCAGACATAGCCAAAGAATATGACTGTGCAGAGATAAATTGTGAAAGAAACACAAAGGAAGATTTCTTGTAGCAAGGGGCATGGGTAGGGGAGAAGGCACATGGAGAAAGGTGCAGAAAAGGAAAGGAAAGAGGTTTACAGGACTGTTCACTGAGCTGTAGATATCTGAGGGAAGAACTGGCTGAGGAAAGAAAATTATATGAGACAACACAGAAAACAACATGCAAAGATGGAAAAAAGGTGAGGGAGAGGAACCAACAGGTACCAAAGACACAGAAATTACTAGAAGAAAAAGCATTGCAGTTTTCCCTCTTTGATTTTACTTTCCTAGTGGAGAAGGAGTGCAGTAGAAATGCAGGCTGTGCTCGGTGATGAGCTCTGCCTGAGCTCCTGTCCTCTTGCATTTCTCCATGGCCTGGAGATGCAGAGACCTAGACCAGGCTGGCGCTTTATTTGCCTATCCCAGGTGTTCTGTACATAACTCTTTTCCAACAAAGATAACTGACTCTCATGCAGTCAATACAGGGGAAAATGAGGAAAGGGCTGCAAGTATAAGTGAATAGCAGTCGAGTACAGCTAGCTAATTGCAGCTTGGTGTAATCGCTTTCATAGCCGTTATCATAACTGTATATATTTCCAGCTCAATTCCTCTATCTTTTCCGGCCTCCTGTCTTTGCAGCTGCCTCCTCTTCTCTCCTTCCTGATGGCTGCAAATCTCTGCTTATCACCCGTTTTCATGCTGTGTTTTGTCTGTCTCTTTGTGTTCATCCCTGTACTGGTTTCTTGTCTGCATGTGGCAGTTTCTTATTTCCTGGATGTTGTGAGAGACTTTAGTATGAACTACTTGCTTCAGTTAACATGTATGACCTTTTGCCTTATTTTGTTTTTCTGGATGATTTAATTTTATACATGTTTACACTAAGGACTGGTTTTGCAACTAAAGTGGTCAATATGGATGGGCAACTGCTATGTGACTCAGTATTAAAACAATTATTTATTTATCAAATTTCTTTTTGTATGAACATATCCATCCACTGCATGAATTTTTCATGTAAGCTCATCTTGAAAAAAACCATTCCCTCCTCTCAGAAAGGATTTGAACTCTTTAGGGAATTCCCCCAAATTCTCGCGTTTTTTTTCTTTAATTGAACCCCACCGTGTAAGAAGAGCTCTGTCTACAATATTGATTGCAGAAAAACATGCAGACCTGTCAATCTCTCTTTTCCCAAGGCAAAACTCTCCTATTGTCTTTTTCTGCCAGGGTATAATCTTCACAAAGACAGACTTCAAACAGTTAAGCTTCTTCCCATTGTATTGGGACTATATGTAGTGCTCCATTTTACATTAACATTTAACAGGTTTCAAGCTTCAGTGATAAACTAGAAATGTTTTTCCTTCATGACAACTGTTTGACAGTTTTTAAAAATGGATATAAAATAGAAAATTACCCTACAGAGGAGATATCCTTTTCTCTTCATAACTCAGGCTGAGACATGGCATGAATGGAATAATGCACTTATTACATTCTGGACACTGAACATAAAATGCATTGCTCCCTCTATTCCACTTGATTTGATAATCTAGTACAATTTAGGTCCCTAATAAATTAAATTGTTCGGAAATTCGGTTCACTGCCTAAACTCTGTGCAAGGCTGTGCTGTTTAATGATGCCTTACTTTCTTTCAGAGTTTTATCTTCGGGGTAAATAATTCAGCCTAATAAACCCTGTGATCTGCAAGGTTAATTGACACCCACAGTAATTCCCAGCTTGTGAACAGCACCCATATTTGTTTGTCTTTTCCAGAGTACCTAATCTGTGCAGCTCACCAGCCAGGTTTCCTGCATTGCCGTGAGCCCTAATCATTGCAAACATCACTTCTGCTCCTGAACAGGCAAGCACCTGAGGTCCACGCGCTTGTTCCCTTTTCCCCAAATGGTTATCTTGCTAGTTGATTTCCAGGAAAATCCTAGGACAACTGGGACTAGACTGACACATACACACACACACACACACAAAAAAAATTGAACCGGTGAAAAAAGCAGAATGGAAAAATATTATGAAGATCCACAAATATATTATCTGGGGGATTTATTCACAGGTGATGTGCCCAGCTGTATAGTGGGATGAATGTATTCTTATTAATTATTAAATTGCTCAGATGGTCCTCCTTCCCAAACCTGACATTTATTGAAAAAAAGTAATTGAAAAGGATTTGTCCAGTTCCACTCCCTGTGTTTGAGTGTTATATAACAGACTACTCCAGCCCTCCACTCCCTCTCTCTCTCTCTCTCTCTTGTGCTTTCAGGCTAACACACAGTTTATTGGGTATCAATAAAACATAAGAATTACTCCTGGTATAACAATAGCACCTCTTTGCAACCTTCAGCCTGCTTAGCTCCCAGGAATAGCGTGCTAATGAGGGTGTGCAGTGTTTTGGACAGATGCTAGAGTGTTATGCTAGGCTGATAACTGCATGTCTTGGATCAAACACTGTGCTGGGATGACTCATGCCTTTTACTAATTTATAGGAGCAGTCTTCCTTGAAATCCCAATGTAAATATTATCGCCCCGTTCTCTGCGAGTGACTACAGCCTTGAAGTCAACAAAAGTAATGGGTACTCTGTGTGGTGTAACGAGTCACCAACATATTCCTTTTGTCCCCTAGATGAATTTTGGGTTGTTTTACTTTGGTTTAATTTTTTTTTTTCCCCAGGGGCTGTATGAACACAAGAACCACATAGCCTGAAGAGGAGCAAAGGACAGTCCTCAAAGCAACACAAAAAGGCTGAACCTTAGTTTTGTAAAGAGGGAGGCTGAAGCTGTATCACAAGCCAGATGGTTTGGACTCACGTCATTGTCTAACTTAAAATCAGGGTTCATTTACTGTATGTGTTTCCTTTAGAAGACAGTCCCCAAACAGGATGGTGTCCTGTTCACCCCTGTCTGGAGTGAAAAAAATGAGAGTTTTAAGAGTCATTACATTGACTTTTCTATTTTGTCTGAAGAGGTGTTTGCAAGTGTTTCTGTCTTCCTGGCTTGTATTGGTTTTTATGCCCCTGTGATTACCCTGTGTGAGCAAGGGTGTTCATGCACTGACATGCCAAGATAAAAATATCAGAGACCCTATTGTAATTTCTAAAGACATTGGGCAAACCTGAGCGTGAAGACATGGTTCATATCTTCTCTCACTGACTTAAAGTGCTTTAGCTGAGTGCAAAACCAGATTTTTTAATTGCATGAGCAAAGCCATTTTCTCAGTCTGTTTCAAGCACCTTTCAGTGAGCACTGTTGTCTCCAGTGTGACATCTCCACTCAAGCTCAGAGTCCTGCAGGTTAGGATGGGACAACTCACCAGTCATGGCCCTCTCCACTGATTCTGAAAGGAAGGCAAATGACAAGCTCAGACCATATGCCAGATCTTTAGGTAACTAAAAATAGACTAAAAGATTCCCCCAAACTGGAACTGATGAGCAGTGAGCTGTCAGCACTGTGAAGCTGAGATGTAAAGTCTGAAAGTCCCACATCCCATTGCTATCATTAATATCACAAACCGTGACAAATCTGTATGTGCTGCCAGTGGTTTTACAAGGTAAACAGGAATCTCTTTTCCCCAATGTCTTGTAAGACAGCCATTTCAGGCACATCCCCTTCCCTCAGATACTCTGGGAAACCCTCTGACCACAGGCTTGCCATCACAGAGGCTCTACTCTTCCACAGCCTGTGTTAAGGCTACTTCGAGCTTTTGATTGATTTTAATTCTCTTTTTCCTTTTCTTCTTTTTCCCCAGCATGTTCTGAGTTGTAGAGGGGCTGGCACCAGCTCCAGAAGTCAAAATGTTAAAGGACTGAAGTAGGCTGGGAAGGACTGACTCATGGCAAAGGGAAGAAGAATGAAACTGGGATGCGAAGCATCTTCAGATCACTTGCTACTCAACAGTATCTCTGCTGTGTTTGCTTATCTTCTGAAAACTAACCATGTGCTGGAGGACATTCCCTAGGAACTGCCTGCTCCTGACAGGCTAACTATCCCAGCATGTGCATGCCAGTTTAAGGCAGAAGCTCTAAGATCCTGGATTCAGTCTCTGGGCTGAATAGCTCCCTTCTCACAGTGCAAGTGCAGCCTTGCTCTGTGGTAAATCACAGCTACTCACCTGAAGCTGGCTGCAGTTTGTTGATAGATAAAGTACTCGTAGTCTATATAGAGAATGTGTGATTTGCACAAGAAATAAAAAGTTTTACTCTATATAAAAACCCCACCCAATTTAAAGGTATTGTCATGACCATGTTAGATTATTACTGCTATGTAAAAGTAGGCTTTGAGGAAGAAATATTCTGCATCTGTCTTTAGGAAGTGTTGCTGAAGCTTCCACTTTGGGAAGCTCTTTCTGATGCAGGCAATTATGAACTGCCCTCTTACATTTATCACCTATACTGCTTCTTCTCTACAAAACCTCCCAACAAACAAACCTCAGCGAAGAAGCCCCTGCTCAAACAGCATTTTGAAACAATGCCTCAAGGTTTCAGTAACCCCGTTGATCTCATGTGGATTGTACCCTGGTGTAGCACGTGCTGTGAAAATGCCCCAGGGCAGACAGAGGTAACAGCTGAGGTGCATAGCCTTGTGTTACATATCTGTCTAGCTGACATGTCTGTATGTCAAAGCTACCATTACTTCTGAAAATCAGTTTATTATTCTCTTTGAAAGTGCATTTCCCTGTCATCAGGACCTACATGCTGATCAAAATTTCGGAGTCACCAGAGGTCTCACAATCCCCACTAATGATGAATGGGACAAATGAATGTACATTGAAAAACCTGAACTACTGTCCTTGGGTTTTTTTTGGACACGCTGTTCACACATAATTCTCCCTAAAGGTGTTATGGACTTGTGAATGCTCAGTTTCCAGAAAAGCAATGGGTGAAGAAGGTGGTAAAATGAGAGCCTGTACTAGAAGTGGGGAAGAAGGAAATGCAGAAGAGGAGCAGGACTACTATGCTGGGGAATATACCATGATGCATGTACTTGCTTGGGGCTTGATTTAGAAAGAAATCCATTTCCAAAGAAAACAATGAAATTTTTATGTTTTGACTGACCAAAGCCTTGATGCTGTTCCACAGCATGAGAGCAGCATCCTTCCTTAGAAAGACATCAGCAGTCCCAAGTGGCTATTTCTGCTTTTGTAGTGAGAGAGAAAATGGTAAGTGAAAGAAAGAAAATGAAGTGCCTCTGACAAGGAAACAATGTGCCAGAAGCAACTCCTTTAAATACAGAAAGGCAAAAGGACAGAACTTGATTCATTCTCCATCTGTTTTGTGTGTGTTTGTTGGGGCTTTTTACCATCTAATATTTTACCTTGTATTTATTTCTTTTTCCTCTTGAAATATTGTGCTTTGCAGTAAGAAATCATGAAACTGTAGAGGTTAGAGATGCAAGAAGCCTATTAGATCATCTGCTCCACTGCTCTTGGCCAGCAGAGAATTGCTCCCTATGGTACGTTTTCTAATATTTTGTCCAGCCTTGTTGTTAAAATCCTGAGTGACCAGGCTTCCACCAGATCCCTCAGCAGCTTTTCTACAGCTGAGTACATCTTGAAGGATTTTCCTGCTATTCAGCCTATGGCTTCATGTTGCAGGTTTCACCCCATTTGGCACTTCTGTTTCTATGTAGTAGTCTAAAGTGTTACCTCCCCTTTGGCATTCCTGTCTTCTGAATCTATACCTGCTTAGCATGGAGCCACAGAAAAACAGGGCTGAAAGGACCTTTGTTATTTATACACACAGAGATTTTAAATCTGCTTTCTGTAAGGCAGCAGTAAGGCTGTCTGTCTAGATTCATGATATTTTTTATCGTTTTCCCTCCCTTTAGCAATTTGTCCATACATGGCAACTCCCCCAACTGGGTGTATTATTCCAGATACATTTGCATTAAAATGATGTAGAAAATAGACCTCTATTGCCTTTGATTCAAATATCAAGGGAACTTCACCCTAAAATTGCATCAGCATTTTTGCAGCCAAACTGTAAATGTGCACTTATGTTCAATTGGCCACCCACTCTTGTTGCAAAGTGTTTCAGTATTCCTGCTAGCAGTTTGCCACTGACTACAAGTGTTTTGGAGGATTTTGCCTCAGGTATATTTTCATGCTTACAAGTGGAAACTCATCTTGTTATTTTCTCTTGTAATATCTCCAGACTCAGTAGGTCACTCTGTGTTATTTCCATATTCTGACTCACCTTTCAGGTCCTCCCAGGCCAGGGTCATCTGTGAGAGCCCTTTGTGTACAGCTCATATTTCCTATGTCACTAATAAGGACACTAATCACAGTGTTTCTGACACAAACAATGCCATTGGTTTTTTTTTTTGTTTTGTTTTGTTTTGTTTTGTTTTGTTTTGTTTTACTAGATGACTCTGATGTGTTGCCTAGTGCTTTCTCCCTTCCCTCTGCATCTTTTGCTCTCCGGTTCAGATTCTTCTTTCTCCTGGAACTGTGACGCTGCCCTTTGTACCTATTTTCTATTTTCCCCATTATGCTTTTTTTCAGAGGATTTTGTTGTGGTGTTGTTGTTGTTGTTGTGGTTGTTGTTGTTGTCTTTCATGTTTTCTGGGCATATTATTTACAGCTGTATTTTAGTAAAATAGAATTGGAAGCAGTGTTCTGGATCACTGAACCCAGATCTCAATTATTTCAGAGAGCTATGCAATCAAATCCCTTTAAAATATTAATTGAGTTCCAGTTTGATGAAACTGTAAAACCAATTAAGTTTTCTGCTCCTTCTTTTTCAACTACACAACCATTCTCCAGATATCCTACTTGGACAGTTAAAATCCTTCTTCAGAATTCCAGACTGAATTTGCTTATGACCAGTTTTTATCTCTTGTTCAGGTGACAATGTAGTCCTGGAGCTTCATTACCTCTTGTTCCTCTCTATTGCTTTCCCTTTCCCACCTTCAGCATATTTATGGATGGCAATCAGATTCTGTCTCAGCATTTGCTCTCTGAGTTTATACATGCCAAACTCTGCCATAAGCAGACTGATAAAAGGCAGTGTAAAAGCAGCTGGATTAGGTTTTAGCAAGCTGTCCTGGGCACGGAGTTTTGCATGGGCTGATTTATACCACTTCCCTAGAGGAAGTGCTATAAATCTTTTCAGGAAAACATTATGTTGTTGTAACTGTAAGCACCGACTTTATGGTTCATTACCAGTTAATATATATATAAATACAACTTCTTTTAGACTTCCCTTGTGTAGCTGTTTCCATTCCCTGGATATTCCTAACAGTTCTTCATTTGCCGGGTCTAGTTTTAAGCTGCCTTCTGAAACATGAATAATTATAATTGCATGCAAAAGTCCAGACTAAGTCTCCAAAACAGTTGTGTTCATGTATCAGGTGGAAACAGCTCAGCTGGCCTATCTTACATATGGAAATGTCATAGCTATGATCAACTGACTGTGTCCACCCAGCTCTTTCTTCTCTGTCTTTTCCAGTTAGCAAACTTGAACTCACAGCTGGGGTTTTTTGAAGTGGGCAAACTCATATGTTGCGCCATTGCACCTCTTTCTGCTTCTGTTCATCTAGTCCATGAGTTAACACAGCCCTTCCACTCCTTGGGAAGTCTGACCTGGTCCTCATTCCTAGGGTGATGCCGCCCAACTTCTCATATTCCTTCCTGTTGATCCTGACTTACTGAATTTCCTGTTTTCGCCGGTGTTTGTATAATTCTGGAGTTCAGTGCCTTTGTACAGCTCCAGTTCATGACCATCTCCAATTCAGAGAGCTTCTTTCACAAGGGATCCCAGACTTCCTTTGTGGCTGTAAGTCCATTGGTCATAAGCAACAGTGTCTTGGGTCTACCTAGTAAAGGGCAACTTTTGAGGTTTCTGCATACTTTTTTTTGGAACTCTAAAATGTTGGTTTTTTTCTTCCTAAAGCTTCTCTTCACCCTATCTCCACAGTTATCATGTCCAAGGCTGGTTGTGCAATGTGACAGTGTCACTTCCCCATTGTACCATAGGATCAATTGTGTTATGACCATATTACAGAACAATAGTCAATCTCTTGTTAAATATGTGTTGGTTAATAAAATAATTTGATTATTTGATACAATCAGATATTTTTGTGTCCTTTCCCTGATTGTTTGTTGCTTTTAGTACAATTTTATGAAGAGTGTTTGCAAAATAAAAACTCATTTGTAAGCAGTATAAAATTTTGTATAAAACAAAGTGCTACTTTCCCTTAAAAGTATGTCATAGAACTAGCTACATTACTTTTTTGACAAACTTTGTTGTACAGCAAGGAAAAATGTTAATATTGATAAATAGTTAATAATTTGTACCCATTTTAGCAGATGTCCATGAGGACTGGTCAGGAAAAAATCCTAGCAGTACCATTTTTTATTATATAACCATGTCGATTTTGCCAAATTCCAGTCTGAACAGCAAAAGTAGCTCTGTATCAGACTATCTTGCTTTGAACTATCCTGTTTTTTGGAATTAAACATCAAGGTTTCTAGATTTGAAGGCATTGTGTTCTTTTGAATTGTTTAATTGTATATTCTATTTTATATTGTAACAATGTTTCTGAAAAATAAAATAAAAATGAATCAGTATCATTGAACAAAAATGAACAGTATCATTGCTGAAAGGCATTTTGAGTAACTTAAATCTTTGAAAAGTTTTTGTGAAGAATTCTGAAGCATAAGGGTTTCACGGTGAAAATTTACATGAAGACCTTGAAAATTTACATTAATCAGAATTTCTTTTCTCTGCACAGCTTCAATCTCAACATAAAAATGCTCAAAAATTCAGCACAACCTACTATAGCTAGTAGTCCTGGGTTGTTTCTTACTGAGGACGTGAAGATCTAGACAATAATATTGAAGCTTTTTCTGCCTGTCAGTCTAGACAGATGCAGTTTTTCTGCCCAAGGAGTTTATAGATTATGCAGTCACACACTCCATCCTGCAGGTGGTTCTCTACAGAGATGAGATGTTTCTTTTCCTAAGATGAGCTGTCAACATGTTTATCTGTAATAGCATCAGTAACAAGCTCAGAAAGAAGAATGAGTAAAACTTGACTGGTGTCAGGAATACACATTGCACAGCCTAATTCCAGGCTGTGATTCCAACTGCCTCTTTTGCAAGAAAGTTGCCTTTGTCTTCATTTTCACCTATACATCATCAATTCATGTATCAGGTTATAGAAATCACAGTTTTTAATATCCAGCCCCCAAGTGTTTCTGTGGAGAAAACTATTTGCTGAAGGCCTTAATGATGGAAAGAAATCCAAAGCACAACTGACATAAGATGTTTTTGAGCCACATAACAAAACTAGTAAGGTTAAAAAAATGAAAGAAAATACAATGGGACTTAAGAAGCAATTATTTTGAGTTCTCATCTGTTCTTTGCCTGAAAAACAAGAAAGAAATATTAAGTACATATAAATACATAGCTCTCCTTTAAACAAAAACCGTGAGGAAAAGCTTTTCAAATGTCTTTATTCCCTGTTCTCTTCTCTTTTACATTTTTGCTTCTCTTCTATGTGCTCTCTGGTGTGACAAAAAAAAAAGTTTCTGGTCCTTTCATCTTTTGTTCTATTTCACCTTGACATCAAGTTACAGTGAACTAATTTGATCATTCTCATTTAACAGTGACATCTGTAAACATCAAAACCCTAGTGTTATTGTTACTAGGTGTTTTCTTTACATCAGAACAGATTCTTCTCTCTGTACATTGTGGCTCCACCCTGACCAAACAGAGACTACCCACCAGGACAGCCATTAGCTGGGGGCATCATGTTGTCTCACCAACCTCCTCAGGGAGGTCAGTGCCCACCACTGTGGTCAACAGCAAACCAAGACAAATCCCATCATCTTCCTCTGCCTCTGTTTCCCCTTCTACCCTTTCCCTTCTTTATTCTTCATCCCTATTCCAGCAGGGAGCATCTTGTATGTTTGGTTTTTTGGGTTTTTTTTGGTGTTTTGCCTGCCCTGGTGAGCTCTGAGCTCAGTTGGGCTCATGGATCTCTAATGACCTGACTAGATGTTCCCAGATCCTCAGATGCCATTTTCCCTCTTGAAAACCAAAGGGAAAAAAAATCAGTGAAAAGAATTGGCTGAAATCTGTGCTTTGACTTTCCTCTCCTCCTCCCTCCTGGACAGATATCTCTCTTGGACAGAAGCAGGCTCTGAGTAATGGGGACCATAGTTCAGATGATTTGTAAATGTCTTGCAGTGATAAGTTTGACTTACATCTCAAGTTCTTCTTGTTCTTTCCCTCACACAGCTGCTCTGTGCCTGCAGACTAACAGGGCCTCTTAAGCTCTTCTTGCAGCACCAAAACCAACCCACACAGATAAGGTCTTCAACACTTGCCTGATCTAGGTCACTGCACAAAGCCATGCCAGCCTGCCAGGCTCATTTGTTATTTTGGAAATGACCTGCCATGGTTTCTGCACCACTAATTGGCCATGATCCATTTCCTGCTTTGTGCATTCATCTCCTTCTTCTGCTGCCTGGTCCAAGAGATGCCAAGTGCATCATTTACTGCACAGTACATTGAACTTGGACTTCATGTGAAGAGTATTATACAGAGATTTGGATTAGGTTTGAGATCATGATCTCTTTGTGATAATCTCTGCAATTGTTCTTACCAAATCATCTTACTGCCTACAGTGATGACACTTCTGGAGTGAAATGCAGGAACAAAATATATACAACTCCAGGCAACAGAGTTCCATCAGAGATGGCTTTGGCCCAAGGACTTATGCAAAACAGATTTGCAATGTTGGAAATTTGTATTTTTCCTTTCTGTTTCAGGGAGGAAAAAAGTAACAGTTGATACTGCCATGAAGCTGCAAGCCTGAAAGACGGAGGAGTGGAAACTTCAGTGTCTTTAACAATGCTAATCCAAGCCTATGGACCTGTGAACCATATTTGTAATCAAAGGCTTGTGAAATACATTGCAGTGGGCTGAATATTTTAAGTCCAACACAGGAAATTCCTGCTAAAATCAATGGGATTTTTTTTCTCAATCAGGTTTATGGAATTGGTTACTGCTTGAAAAACTTCTGTTCTTCATCTCTGAAGACCCTCTCTGATGGGCTCCTCTTCTTTACCTGCTGCTCTTCTTTACATCCATGAGATCACTGTGCTACCTGGATGGTGACATGCTGTGTGTATGACTGAGAGAGACTGGGACTGAACAGAGGAGCTGGAAAGCCTGGCTGGGCTCTTGGGACTGCACAAGTCAGAGGCTGTGCACAGCACATGGCCTGCACATCATCCCCATTCCCAGACCTGACACTCCCCTGTCAGCCTCTGATGATAATACAGGCATCTCTGAAACTGCTGCCTCTAATTTTAAAAGACAGAAACTGCTGCCTCTAATTTTAAAAGAAATAGTGGGTCTGCCTTCAGGTTTATTCTGAGATAAAAGTAGAAACGCTCAAACATTTTGTCCTGTACTTGCTTTGCCTGTCCAATCAAACAGAAAGTATTACTGTGGTATTTGTATGGCTGCCTCAGAAGCCAAAATCCTTATTAACTCACTCTGTTGCTAAAATTAAGAAAGCAAATCCATCAAACAGCCTTTTATACCCTCCAGGTCCATCAGGTCTCTGGTTTAACTAGAAAAAAAAAGGAACAAAAGGGTAGACAATATTCTAATGGGTAAAGCAACTACCCTTTGCATAAGTGGCTTTTAGGCCTGAGCATATGCATTTGACATACTCATTTTCTCACTCTGTTTATTTTCAAAGATCTCTCCTCTGTGGATGACATGTGTGTATCAGAATCAGTTCTGTCTTATCATCATTGCCATGGTTACCTTATCATCATTATTGTATGTATGTGTTGCTATATTACTATTGCAGATGTCTTACCAAAATTCCCTAAAGCAAAATGATCCCAGAACTTACTCTGTGCACATCCCTAACTACTAAGCATTGATATCTTTTATAATCTCTTTCCCAGCTAAAACAAAGATGGCTTGAACTTCTCTGCTGAAATAAAGCTGTTTGCCCTTTCTGAGTAGAGAAACAAATTACTCCATGCATCATCTTCAGGATAAACCAATTCCTTACATCAAATGCAAAAAACCCCCTCCTACTTATCTGAGCCTCTCAGCAGCCTGATTTGCTTTTATTTCCATTACTTCACTGCTAAAAATCACAGGATTATTGATATCTGCAGCAGGAAAGGTATGCCAGTCTCTGAAATGAGACTATCATGAGATAGCAAACACAAAGATCATTATAGCAGGGTAGAACACATCTCAAAGCCCAGGACAGAGAAAAGTTTGAGTTTTGGATGAAGAAATCTTTGCTGGGGGCACCATGCTACAGGGCCACAAAAATTATCCTATGAAGACAGGCTGAGAGAGTTGGAATTGTTCAGCCTGGAGAAGAGAAGCCTTCAGGGAGATCTTACTGTGGCCTTTTAAAGGAGTTTATAAGAAAGATGGGGAAAGACTTTACAGCAGGGCCTGTAGCAATAAGACAAGGAGTACTGTTTTTAAACCAAAAGAGGGTAAATTCAGTCTAGACACAAGGAAGAAATTTTTATAATGAAGGTGGTGAAACACTGGAACAGGTTGACCAGAGAGGCTGTAGATGTCTCATCCCTGGAAACACTTAGGTACAGGCAGGATGAAGCTCTGAGCAACCTGATCTAGTTGAAGACATCCCTGCTTACTGCATGGGGGCTTGGGCTAGATGACCTTTAAAGGTGCCTTCTGACCCAAACCCTTCTGTGATTCAATGATTTTATGCAGTCCTTCAGAACAGAATAGGGAAAGCCTAGATGCTAATACCTGGATTTAATGCAAATTATTTATTAACTTCTAATGGACAACTGAATGTAGAACTCTTATTCTAAAGAGTGACTGTAACTTAGCTTAGCACTAACTACCAGATTTCCCATCCCATTTATCTTTTTTTATAAGGACCACTCCTTACATGCACAGGCAGAGGCTTTGAATATGTTATGATAATGAATGCCATTATGAGGTCAGAGTACAGTGGTGTGAAGAAAGTGATTCATCACTGGGAAAAGACAAACAAATGAATTTATTGGATGATACATTGCCTAGATGCATGATTCTAGGTTTATAAACAAGGGGTTATATATTTTTCCCGAGTATAATCTAATATTACTGAACTGGAGAATACCAAATACAGTTAAGATATTTATAATAATTCCAATTATAAGAGAAATGAAATCTTAAAGAAATACAAGAAAATAGCAGAACCTTTAATAAGAGAGGGCATAATAGTAGTAATTAGCAATGAAATTTTAGCAGTGAAATTTTTCTTCTTAAACTAAGGATGACTGGCAATTTGTAAATCCAGCTAACTGACCATCTTCTAAAGTGGAAGTGAAAACTGGGAAACAAGTTCATCATGATACAGCAAGTACAGAGATTATCATAATTTTTAACCAAAGGCAAATTAGACAACACTTGTCTTGTCACTTGTTGAGATTGCATGTCAGTGCTCAGACCTGACAGTGATCCCATCATCCCACTATACCTGCAATTAGAGGGCATGGAAAGAACCTCTGTTATGTAATAAAACTGTCATAGCACTGTAGGGATATTGCTCTATCCTCTGCTGACATCCAGGAAGTTTCCTCTGAATGTTTGTTATAGCCATTGCAGCCTTGGGATACCTCAGGGGTTCTGATTTGCTAGGAAGGCCCAGCTGAATGATTGCTAACTTGGGAATATCTTGGCATTGGAAGAAGGTCATCATTTCAGGATTGCAGAGTCAGCAGGGCTCTTGCTGCCAGCCACTCTCTCCTGGAGCATCACTGAGGAGCTGAGTGTGGAGGAGTAGAATTCTCCCAACAAAGACAGCCCTTTAGCTATAAAAAAATGAATTCCTTAGGAAGCAGTCATTTGCTATCTTTACCATCCATCTGGGAAATGTGGATTGTGTTCATTATACCAAACAACTTTCCAGGGTCCGTGCTCTCTAGAAAACAGCATTGATGTTCAGGCTGGGTTGCCCCCTCCCTGTAGCAGAAACTGGAATTCCCCAGATGGTGAGATTCTATTCTTTCTCCAGGATTCACTGGAGTGAGTCCAGAAGAGGGACACAAAGATGCTTCCCAGATGCACTCCAGTTTGCCAATGTCTGTTGTGTACTGGGGAGCCCAGACCTGACCCTGGCACTCCAGACATCTCACCAGGGCTACACAGAGAGGAAGGATCACCTCCCTCAGTGTGCTGGCAATGTTCTTTGCAATGGGACTACTGTGCAGATCCCCTTCCTTTTCCAGTCAGGCTGAAGCATCCACGAGAAAAACTGGTTACTAACATACAGCCTGTCCTGGATGTTTAGCAAAACAGAGTTTGTAACCTGAATTGAAGAGCTCTGGTGAATCCCACAACATAATAATTGAATTAAATGCAAATTACTTCATCATTTATGACATTTCAAAAAATCATGTGCTCTTATAAACTAATTGAAATAAAAAAAAACCTGGCTTTCCTTGGGTGCTTCTGGGCTTTTCCAATGCCTGCTGCTTTGCACTGTCTGCATGCAGGGTGGTGTGTGATTACCCAGACCCTGCACATGTGGGGAAGTTTTATGAGCTTTGAGATCAGCTCCAGATGGTGGCTCGGTGCTCTCCTTTTCCCAACACCCGTGGGATGCCTGGCTAGCAGGAAGTGGATGCAGCCCAAGGCAGCACAGGGCAGAAGAGGAGAAGCAGGTTTCTCAGCAGGGCTGCAGGCAGAGCTGGCCATGACAGGTCCTCAGGGATGGGCTAGCAGAGAGTCATGAAGTTCTTACAAAAGGTCAGATGCCCCATGCCTGAAAATTATTCAAGAGGGCTTGCTTATTATGCAAGCCTCAAGAGGGCTTGTTAATTATTATGTTTATTATGGTAAGATGCTCTAGGATAGCTTGGTGTGAATGAGCTCATTTGTTAAAAGTGACCTTAAAATGTGAAATGCAGAGCCTGGTTCTCGTCTTGGCACCTTCTCCAATCAATAACATCAGGGAGACATGAGAGGCCATCTCAGAATTGCAATGTGCAGCATCAGCATCAATGAGGTGGAAATTAGTCTGAGGTTCACAAACATTTGGGACTTGTTTTTTAATCACCTTTGTTTTCATAAAATTATTCATGATACTTATTTAGATTATCTCCACTTGGTCCTTCCAGGAGTATGTATTCCATAAAAAGGAAGGAATGGAAATTTACCTTAAATGCTGTAGGGAATCTAGGATTATGGCTGTTCATTTGAGCAGGGGGGGAAAAAAAGGATGTTGCCCATCTCTATTAAAAGATACAAAGAGAAAAATAATTTTGCAGGCTTGGGTTTCACTTTAAAGAATAACTTTTTGGGTGAAAACAACTTTTGGATCAGCCAAGGCTGATGCTTCATGGTCCTGCTGTGCCCGTACCACCGAGACCTGAAGACTCACAGAGGTTTAATCCCATGGCTGCAGCTCCTCAAGATGGCCAGCCCTGGCAGCATGTATGCCACCTTAGCATGGCATGTTGGAGCTGTGTTCTGTTCAGGTCTTACTTTCTCATTAAAAATTTAGGTAGCTCTATTTTGCTCCATCTTAAATAAGTCAGTAACCCTGAGTTTTCTGGCAAATCTCCAGATGTGGTCTTCTGTAGGAAGAACTTTGGGCCCTTCTTGTATTCATTAAAAATAAAGGAGAAAAACCCTTATCACCAAGGATAGTGGCATTTGTCAGCTCCATTTTGCTTAGCACAGCTGAATTACTGTCTGCCAATGGGCAAACTTGAAAGATACATTTTCCCCCATCTCCTTCAAAAGTCCTGTGTCATTAGAAATGCTTAAAAGTTGCAGGTAGAAAAAGATCATCTTGGCTCTCCAGTTTGATCCCTTAGCTTTACAGAATTCCTTATTATATTATTTTGACTGTTGCCTTTTCTAACATGGCCATACATATCCAGAGCTTTTCGTTCAGACAAATGGTCTTTCTACACTATCACCCAATTATCCTTATGAACTTATTATTTAATTTAACTTTGCAGTTTTTGCTTTCACTTTTCTAACTTCCAGCAAAAGGTGTTCCTAAAACTATAGATTAAATACTGGCCAAGCACCATAATAGCCAGAGGGAGGGGGGAATGCCTAGGGCAACTTCTACCCTGGTTGGTTAAGCAGAACTTCCACTGACATCCTGAAACAGATGAGGTCCTGATAAAAACAGTCATGATTGACTGGTGTGCTATCTGGCTGCATTCTAGACTTTAAATGAATTTGAAAGCAGCCAGGCATCCAATCTTTTTCAAAGGAACAGCCAAGACAGAAAAGAATTTTGCTATGCAGTTTTGGGGCTAACAGTGTACAGTGAACAAAATCCTGATCAAGCACGGTGTAATGCCCATGTCCTTGTAGCAGACATTTATATTACCTGTAGGACACATTCATATTACCCACTGTTGCCCACCTAAAAGCTTAACAAGTACTTTACATTCCTGTAGAAGGTATGGAAAATGCATGGCATGGACTGGCCTACTGAAGTACTCATTTCCACCTGGTAGCAAAAGAAGATATCCGGGAAAACTAGAGTAGAACTGGCACTTGTTTTTTCAGTGGCAAATATGGGAGAACTGGATCCCAGCACTAATTTAATTTTTGGTAAGAAAAAGAGGTAAAGCTCAAGGTTGTTTGCTTTTTATATAAACATCCAGGGTTTTGAGGTGCTCCTAAATCAGTGATTGAGACCAAATTTGGTGAACTCCACACTGCTTCAGCTGCTCTACACCTGTCTTACCCCCTCCCAGCTTGTTTCACTCCCTCTGCATAAGGTACTGAATTTCTGCCACCATGTACCAAGTCTCCTTCTCTTCATACTGAGTCAATGGAGTGTAAGGATGCAAAAAAATTCTTCCTTTATCCTCTGAAGGCCTAATCCAGAGGTGATTGATAGCAGTGGAGGAAGTAACAGCATCAGACCTTGATTTAAGAGTGATTCTGCTGAAGAACAGGGGAGCAGTACATTTGTGTGGGATACACATCTGTGGCACCAAAAGAATAAGTCCCATGATCTGTCATCTTGGATTCCATGGATGTGGTTTTACTTCCAGCAAAATGTTAAATTCTCCAAGTAAGAAAAATCCTTTCACCATATCTTTGCATCTAAAAGCATTTGTTAAAGGATTCAGTTTAAAGCCAGAGAGAACTATTATTCTCTGACCTCTTATTTTGAAGAGAATACACAAGGTAGATTAAAGTGTTATTATTGCTTGATCAAACAATGTACTTGAATGTTTGTTGGGAAAAAGGTTTTCCAAAACACAGAAAAGTGTCTTTTCATAACACAGTGTCAGACCTCTTGATGAATTACAGAATGTCACCCAGCTGTGATTCCTCTTGCTCAAACCACGAATTGTGTTTGCATACATTGTGTAGGCTCAGTATTTCCCCATAATATGGGCATGCAGAAAAGAAAAAAATGAAACAAAACAAGCAAAGAAGACACATTTGTACTGACTATGAGGACAATCAGGACCACAATTATCTAGTGCAATTCTATTCAGATTCCTAAATAAAAGGTAAATTTGTTTTTGGAATAAAAGTGGTTTGTGCTTATGAAAATAAAACATGCCCATGTACGTCTCAGGCAAAACAGAGAGCAGAAAATGTACAGAGTGGGGTGAAAGAGAGCACCCCTCTGTGTGCATGACATTCTCTTCAGCAGATTCACTAAGGTTTCTTGGCCACTGCCAGCCAAGCTCCAAGGGGATTTGCCTTGTTTGACTGAGAGGTCTGCAAATAAGCAAGGATTAATTTTACACTGGAGCTGAGCACCCACGGGTGTCGGTGTGAAGAGAAGAAAAGCCCCTCCAGAGGCTGGTTCATGCATTCCAAGGCAGGAGTGTAAAAGGACTGAACGGATCACAGTCAGTGGTACCCCACCGATCATCACAAAAAGTCTGCGATATGGACAGGAGATGTTTCCCCACTTCAAAACCAGGAGTTTGAGGCATCCCAACACCTTTAAGCCATATCCTTAGCCATGGAAAGCCTAAGAGCTCAAGTCAGATTTCAAAGGATTTGGTATATGAATAAAGGGAGCTTGGAGGTAAAGCATGACTAAGAGCCCTAGGTGGGGCTGCAATGTGGCGGTAACTCCAGACAGGTTTATTACCTTGCTAACTGGAAATATCCTTGGTTAATTCCTGCAGCTTCTGCACTTGTATTTGCTGCAGATGATCTGCTTTACTGTGCCTTTTATCAGTATGTGATCAGTTACTTCTTTGAAGCACCTTTTTTATTTAGGCACCAAGAACACAGGAAGCATTTTCCTTAGCAAAATTTGAACCCCCTTTTTTCAGATGGAATACTGCCCAAAGAGGTTACCTGTCTTGTAGCCTTGGCCCCAGGCCATGCAGCAGTTTATTCCACTTGCTGTTTCTAGACTATAACTTCTTAAAGGATTTCTTGTCATCTTTTTACCTCTGACTCACAGCCCCAAAGTAGGCTCTCAAATATTTGCATTAAAACCCCCACGCTGTGTCCTGATCTTCACATCAGCCCATTCACTACTGCTGAGTAAAGGAAAACTTACTCAACATCTCCTCATGGAAAACTGCTGCTTTTTCCACTGGTTTCAGTAAGGTTTTGGAGTTAGGCAAGCTCCCTAGAAACCACTCAAACTTACTCATAACAGTAAAATACGAAATTATTTTCTGAACCTTACAGACTTCTTGGTGTCAGCAAAGTTTCAGCGTGTGTAAGACTTGTGTGTAACGAACCATGCTAGCATGTAATATTAATTTTGTGGCCCTTCAGCCTCTTCCATCCAACCCTTCCTTTGTTTGCCATGCTTACCTGTCCTGTGATGCTTAAACATAGGAAGAAATCTCCTCAGGTCAGGAACCTGTCAATCAGTTAAAGTCTCTAAAGTGCAACACTTTTAACAGGTCTGTATAAATAATGAATCACATTTGCTTTCTAGATGTGCACATTTACTGGAGTTTTCTCTCTTGTGTGTCAGAGGGGGTAGGGACTGGCTGTATCCAAAGAGCAAAAGGCCACTACTATGATGGCAATGTCAGCTGCTGTAGCCCAGCTGGGACAGGAAGGACAAGACTGACCTCCTGTCTACTGGCAGCAAACTTTTGTTCATAGAAGTCCCTCCACAGCTTCAGGCAAACCAAGGCATTAAAATGGGCATAGAGCCCAGCATGTCCAGTTTTACTGTGGTGGTACTTAGAGACTCAAGTTTCACTACATCAAAGGGAAGTCAGACAGTTATCAGCATGGATGTTTTTCCTGAGGTAAGACAACCCCTATTCCTTCCCCTTTCCTTGTAGAATTTAAAGAACTCAGGCAAGAGCTCACTTCAAAGACAGGTAGGTGAGGAAACAGAGGGAATATTGACTTTTAAAGTAACTTCTTGCCTCTATAGGATTAAGGAAGTTGGGTAGGTAGATAGTCACCTTGTCTTTGTCAAAATTTTCCTCTTCTCCTGAGCACTGAATATTTTTCTCCTCATTTCATCTCCTATCCCAACATACAATCCATCATTCTCCTCAGAGGATGGTCCCCTGACATGGCAAACACAGGGGGAAGGAAGAGGCCAAGTAAAATCAGCCCCATGGGCCTCCCTGCAGGATGGTTGGAGGCACCCTTACCCTTCCTCTTTATCACCGTGCCCAGTGCACTCCTAGTTCCAGTGCAAGTGATGAATGGGTGGTCAAGACACAGTCAAGACCAGGGTAGGGTCTCCAGGGAGCAGGGCTGAGCGAGTTCATGTTCCCACCATGAAGGAAAAGCGTAAGGGATACACAGCTCAATGTGGTTACACATGGCAAATGTACTCATCCCCTCTGATGGCAGCAATAGTTTTCCATTTGCATTATTAAGAACCACAGCAGACTCCTGCTCTGCTCATTGGGTTTGCTGGCATTTCCACTGGCATTTCCATTTCTGTTGCATTCTGAGACTACCTTGTCTATTCATGTTTAGGACACAGCCAGTGCCTGTCTTGCCAGTTATCCATTCTCTAGGACTCTAGGATTCTGCTTTTATTTTAGCTCAAGTGATTTCATGATAACCCCATCACCTTTGGAGTTTAGCAGCTATCTCCTCTTTGAGTCACGTTTTTCTGTCTGCTATGGGTCAGTCTCCCACCACCCCAGAGTGCTGACTTGGGTAGCCCAGGTGGGTAACTCTTCCTGTGGGTGGACAAAATTTCCAAAACCAATGAGGCAGGCAAGTACTTGCAATGAGTCCACTATGACCTTTGAACATCCCTCCTTTGAGTATTGTAATTCCTCCAGCCATCAGCTATCTCCAGGGGCTTGACATCCAGCCTTCTCCCAGGTGTCCTCCTGTCTCTCCTCATGCTGCTGGCCATGGAGCATGGGAGCTGTTGGAAGCAGCCATTTCAGGAAAATTGAAGAAGTCACCATGTGATTTTAGTCAGACATTAGATGCTGCCTGGTTGCAGCTCAGCAGACTCTCACCTGCATTTCAGCAATGTCACATCTCCTTTTGCATTGGCCACCATTGTGTACAATTTCTACAGTGTGTACAAGAGCATGCTGTGAGCAGGAGATAAACTCTTCATCCACACAGGTGTTTGCTATAGCTTTAGGAGTCACCCCACTGTGTACTAACAAGAGATTTTAAAAAATGAACATCAAATATAAAGATGTGAAAACTGCCATCTGATCCAGAAAGGAAGGTTTAAGCTCTCCCTGCTCTTTCTACCCCTGAAACAGCTGGAAAATTGACTGACCTTGCACTGTGTGTGTGTTTGTTAACAAACAGAGGCTTTGCTGGCCCAGGGAGGGAAGGGAGCTCTTAAGTATTGTTTCTCAGCCTGAAGATGAATGCCTGTCCTCACCTTCCAGAGGTACAAACCCAGTACTGTTAGTAGCTGCACCTCAGCTGACGGTAGCTGCTCTGACAAAACACTCTGGGTGATATTTTTCATATTATTTTCCTCCTCATACATCCCAGGACTGTATTTGCCTTTGCTTAATTATGGCTTTTCATTAACTAGGCATCTTTATTTCTTCAAGACTGATTACCCCAGGTTCTTTCCCGGCACTACTCTTGTCCAGTCATGGATATCCTGTTTTGTATTTGCATATGCAATTCTCTTAACTGTGCTAAGCCTATACTTGTCATATTTAATTATTTCCTCACAGCCCCCCTAATTAACCCAGGTCATTGCATTAGATCCTAGATTATTAATTACTGTCCCAGAGTGTTGGGTCATCACTGTACTTATATTTCTTCCATCCCTTTCTATAGGTTTCTCTTAAATATCTTAAGAAAGACCAGGACTCTGTGAAGCCCAGCCCTTGGGCAGGGGTGGGGCATGGGGAAGGCAGAGGCAGTGAGCAATTTTAAGAGACAAGAGATTCAATCAGACATTAAGGCTAGTGAAACCACTTTCACAGAGGTAGGATAGAGGCATATCACCAAGAGATACAGCAAGCTAAATGTGCAAAGGGGTGGTAAAGGGTGCTCATCAGGACTGTTCTGACCCTTCCATAAAAATATATTTCATTGACTTGACAAGAGCAAAAATGCCAAAAAAGCTTCAGGTTGTGAAAGGTGGGTCTGGTCAGCCTTGGGGTTGTGCAGCGCCGGCAGGTCCCCAACCACAGGGTCAGGGATGTGTCTTGGTGGTGTGATGAGCCCTGTCCCCCTGGGGTGGGGACACAGCCTGGCTCACCTCACAGAATAAGTGGAGGGTGGGACAAAGCAGTGGTCCTGTGGGAGAGGAGAGGCTGGGCCAGGGAGCGGCAGTGGCAGCTCACAGTGAAATGATCTCAGCCTGATGCTCAGCCAAAGCCCCCACTTAGCCCTGCTACAGTCCTTGCAGGCAGCTGTCACTGCTGCTCTCTCCTTTGCTTCATATCCCTCTTTGGCTTTTATGTGAAGCTGGTCACTGACCACCCAAGGCCTTCTGATTCTCTGCCCTTTGCTGTGAGCAGCTCTTTTACTGTGTGAAGCCCTTTCTTGTTGCATAAATTTTCTGTAAGGGTCATGCAAGAGCAACCACAAGAGAGACCCAAGAAAACATGGTTTATGAATTTGAGGGAAGATATGGAGAAAATTGCAGTCAGTTGGCACAACTTAGGAAGGTGATTAGGAAAAAAAAAAGCCCTATGGTGCAAAAAGATTAAGATAGACAAGAAGCAGAAAGACAGGAGAGATATTACTGTCCTCTGAGAGCATTCTGAGTGCACGCTCCCCCTTGCCCAGTTGTTCAAGCTATCAGATTTATTGTGCCCTCAGACCCCCCCATCCTAGGGGCATCAGCTGGGAAGTGAATCACTGCAAAAGAGCTGAGAATATTTCTTTAGCTGGAGCAGGTCTTCTCTGACCTAAGCATTCACACCAAACCCAGCCAAAAGCAGCCAACAAACAGAACTAAAAGGTATAAAGGAGGTGTGAACAGGTCTCCTAAAGCCATCTGCATCCACTGTCACAAAGCAAACAGCCTTATCTCCAAACAGGCAGTACTGTCCCCAGCAAATGCAGGTGTCTTGGCACTTGCAGCTTCTGCAGAGAACTAGTTGAGCCCCACACCCATAGCTGGGTACGGGCTGTCAGAGCTGCAAAGGCTCTCAAGAGGTACATGCAGGATAGTGAAGGCTGATATTGTGACTGCCCTGGCGTTGGTTGATGCAGCTTCTGCTTAAATGGATTAATTACTGCAGGGCCCTTCTAGGAAAGATCATGCTAATTACATATGTACCGTTCATGATGGAACTTGTGTCCTACCAGAGGTTAGACTTTCACTGGCATGGTACCTCCTTCCCACCTTTCCAGCTGTAAGTTGCTCCCTGTCTGTGCTGAAGGACAGGCTGGAGCAAGCCCGGAGCTTGCCTTACCTTGCTCAGAATTGCACAGAACTGGCAGGTCAGAAGTGTTGAGGTTTCCTGTCATCCCGAGCATTGCTGCAGAGCTCACATATCAGTGATGCACTGGAAATGGGGCTCTAAGTGCTGCCTCTGCTTGCGTGGAATGCACTTCTGGAGATGGTGTGGAATGATGCTGAATAAAGACATGGCCTTTACACTGGGCAGGAGAGGGAATGCCTGATGTGGAGGGGGGACACAGGTCAGTGCTACAAAAGGGAGCAGTTTGCTATGCACTGAATATTTTTTGGTGCTGGAGTGCACAACAGCTGCTTGGGACCTTCCCAGCCATCTCAGGACAGTGGTAGCTGAAGTTACCTGACAGCTCCACTGAGTGTCCAGAAATATCAGAGCCTCTTTCCACTGTTTGTGCTGTAACAGTACCTGAAAGGCTGAGCCAGGTGGTGCTGTATGGCCTGGCAAAAACACTGAGTCAGAGACATTTGTCACTTTGAGGAGCTGATGCAATAGCCACCACATTGGTCATCACTGGGGCTGCTGTCTCTGCAGAGGAACCAGAGCCAAAACTCTGATTCATCTTTTGAGCTATACATGAAAGCTCAGCTTCAAACGCACGCTTGACTCTTACACAAACCATCTGAGAAAAATCGGGCTGTGAAATTTTCCCTGTCCTCCACTTCACAAGAAGAAACATTCTGGTTAGTTGGGTCTCCATGACTAGAAATAGACCTGTTCTTTCCTGCCTGAAGGAGAGAGGGAGATACAAGACAGATCTATTTGCTGCCTAGTAAACTTCATATTCAACCTTTTCTTTCCACACTGATACTGGAACAGTACATGAATTCTCCTGCCTCTTTTTGAAGGATGTGGTTAGGTCCTTGTCTGCCTTACTGAATGTCTGACTTTTCTGTCTCTTGGAACATAGCAAGATACTCCTGTTTGCCATGGAGACCACCCCCCATCTCATCTTTTAAGATGAGATCCTCCTGCATGCAGCAGCAAGAAAATTTCCCCATCCTGTGGAGTGCCTGAGGTCATCACTCTGCTTTGCTCCTAGCCACTTCTCCAGGGCAGTCCTTGGACAGTGTAAAACATTGCATTGCCCTCTCTGCTGGGATCTCTGGCTGGTACTGGGGCTGTGGCCCTGGGGTGCATTTGTGTCTCAACAGAGGTTTGTCTCATTCATCCACCTGATAGTGGAGCTGCCCATAATGATCTAAAGTACAGGGCTGACTTCCTTTGGCAGGTTCATATCCTCACCCTATGCCTCAGTTTACCCTTCCATTACATGGGGTGATCACACCTGCCTGCCTGCAGGCTGGCAAATGTTATCTTTTAGGCTTCAGACTGGAGATATTGTAAATGTCGGCTCTAATAATGTCATAAATTGAAAAATACAATTTCAAGTGCTCTCACCAGGAAATGTGGTATTTGGGGAGTCAGGAAGAGCTGGGCATCCCTGATGCATTGCTGTGCTCCTTTCCTTCCCTTCCCGTTGCAGTGATGCATCTGAGGTTAAAATTTGGCAAGGGGAATTTAATAGTGAATTAAAGCGTAGGAGGCAAGGGAAATAGGCTGATGTCGGAGAACAGCTAATATGCAATAGCCAGACCTATCCAGGCTGGTGGATAATGAGTTGTCAGGATTATATGTGGCAGCAGAATGGCTTGTTTTGAAGTGGAATTATTGAACTGATTATGGGCAAGTTCTTGTATCTACGTCCTGCAAATAAATAGTGCAAATAATGAGCAGCAAACAAGGCAAGATACACACCAAGCTAGGAGAACAAGGAGACAAAGTATTATCTGTCAGAGAGAGACACAAATTGAAAAAAGGGAGTCATTAAGAAAAGGAGATAAATCTGGGGACCGGGAAGAGTGACAAGGAAGAGAGACAGTGTTGCTGTAAAATGGGAAGCACTCATTTTTTAATGGTATATATCCCAAATGAACACCATGAAGATACCTGGCTGCTGTGGTATATCTGAGACTGTGTGTGTCATGCCATGATGCTGCTGTATGCACCTTTCCTGGTCTGTATGTGCTGCTGCAAGCCTGGTGCATCCCTGTGAGTGATGAACTGTTTTCATCAGTTCGCACTAAATGTTGAGAATTAGTTGAGCTATAAGCCATATTTCATGTTAGGTTACAGGGGAAAACAGTAGGAGATAGGATTTATGCTCTCTGTATAAATGAACTTCATCACAAGGGAAACAGAAATTGTGTCTGATAAAGTTCTGCACTAAAAAAAAAAAAGAATTAAAAAAAATTCTAAAGTGGGAAAAAAACAACTTTTGTTATCACTGGTGATTAATTGAATTGATGTGTAACTGTTATTCCAGAGCAGTGGAGATTAGAAACAGTGACAGACTATGCCCTAGTGGTCCCAATTCTACTATTACCTGAAATTACAGTCCAAAGCAGACTGACTAGTGTGCCCCACAAATTCATAAAAATTCAAGAGCCACTCTCACCAGTCTACTTTTGATAAATTCTTCTTGATTCAGTAACCTTTCTTAATGGAATTTCTCTCTCTCTTCCTGTCTTTTCTTTTACCTTTTATTTTTTCCACTTCGGTCCACACATTTATTATTATCCCTCCCACTCTCCTCCGTGGGAGTGCAGACCTCTGACTAAACACCCATGTTGTAATCTGTACAGGAATTTACTGATGGTGCATGACAGAAGGGACTTAAAGAAAATGATGCATTTCTCAGGTCTACCCTAGGGCACACAAATCAAAGTCTCTCCTGAACACTATATAGTAAAACTGAAAGTAGCTACACTTTATATGGAAATTAGATGATCCTAGGATATAACACAACTAAACATATATCAAAACACAGTGACAATGAAGATGGAAACTACTTTTTCTTTAGTGAGGATATAAACCTCTCTTTCGTTTTATTTGTCCTAAAATATGCCTTTTTCTTCCAGGATGAGAAAAAATCCCACTAGGAATATGCATTCACTAGACAGGCTCTAAAGCTTGTGATTCTTTTTCCATTTTGCTTTTAGACCACTTTTATTTTTTCCTGCCTTAGGAAAAGTATTTAGAATAGTTCATACAGTAACAAATACCTTGATCTCTATGGAGTGAATGAGAAAGGGAAAGGCTTAATCAGGGGGCAGGGAGTAATATCTCATGGCACTTTTAGGGCAAGGCACCATATCTAATTTTGCTTTCTTTTTCTCTAGGTTCTTGCTTGTTTTATAACAAAACTGAAACATAAAGCATAGCAATGTGATATCTTGTACATAAAGCCTGCTGTTTTTCCTCACACTAGCTCCTTCCTGGGGGATGAGCCATTAACAGCAGAGCCCCTCCAGCTGCTGTGGTTGATGGCTGTGCAGAAGCAGCTGCTACATGCAGGCTCATTGCAGCTGGGACACAGCTCGTACAACATCTGGGTTTGTGTCACTTCCCTCCAGGGCTTCTGCACACCTTTCATATTCCATTTTTTTAACGAAATAGGGAGTGAAAGCTGGAGAGATCCATGTATGATTTGTGCTCTGAAACAAGGCAAAGAGGGATAGAGAAGGTTCAATGCCAAAACCAAACAGAAAAGCAGAACAGATAAAAGGAAGATTTATTCCACTAGTATTCCTGGATCAGCATTTGAAGAATCAACTTTTTGCATTCTTTTGTATTGTCATTTTATAGCATGAAAAGTCAGCTCGTTTCAAGGCAGCACAAGAAAAAAAAGGAGATGACAAAGTTCAGCATCCCTTGGGGCTCTCAGTTTTGATGAGCTGATAGATTAACCCAAGTGCTTTCCCACTTCCATGGGTGTGTGGGATCAGATTGCATCTTGCTGCACATCTCAACAGACTGCAGTGATACAAGTCATCTTATCCATGAAGGCAATATGACACCAAAATAGAAGCAGGAAAGAAGAAATAGTCAGAACACAGAGCATGATAGCTGAGCAGATATGAGTTCAGGCTCCTACTCTGTGACAGCCTTTCTACCTATAAATCTATTCGTTTTTCTACGCCTCATTTACATATTCATAAATTCAAGATGAAACTAGTTTTCTGTCTCACAGGTCCACTATGAAAGGTAAATGATATTAAATCTTGTAACCTACTCTACTGCTGTGATACCAAAGTCTATTTAAGATATTATTACCAAAAAGGAGGGATATTTTATAGACAATTTCCCTTTGTTTCAGAGGAGACCAGACAGTGATGTCAGACTTCCAAAGGCCAACATGACACTGGAAGAAAACATTTATGCTTTCCCCAAAATATGTAGAGGTCTTGAGAAGTGGAAAACCATTGAGGGCACAACTGGAACAAACAAATCACTGGGGCATCATTATCTATCTGCCTGCTACTTGCATATATCATGGAATATATATTCCAAGTGATGCAGGTGATAGTGGTGAGTGTCTCCCTGCTGGCGAGCTGAAGGCAAGGGATTATCCCTCTTTACTCATGAGACCACATCAGTTACTGCATCCAGTCTTGAGCTCCTTGATAAATAGGAAAGGCACTGGTAAATGGGAACAAATTCAGAGTGCCAGCAAAATGGTTAGGGGCACTGGCCCCACAAGGATGTGCTGAGGGACCTCACTTTCTCAGCCTGGGGAAGAGCAACTTTATGAGGAGGACATCATGACACATTGTGGAGTCCCTCCCCACCTGAATGAGCCCACCAGTAAAAATATCTCTGTCTTTGCTGACAGTAAAGAAAGAAAGGCACAGTCATCTTCTGCAAAAAGGTATTAGTTTATGTTTAAAGAGATAGCTTATGTAGGTATAACAATTGGAAAAAGCCCTGTCCCTACACTGTATTGTGTAAGTATCTGAGGATATAGAATAAGTCCTGTTCAATGCCTAGGTCATATTTTTCAGAGGCTGATATCTCTGAATTTCTTTTACATGGCAGATGAGATGTTTCCCCTTCAGTAGCCCACACATTTTTAACAAACATCACAGGTGCCACTGAGAAATTGTTTTCCTACTGTGTTTTCAGTCTTCCAGCTTTGAACAATACATAAACTGTCCTAATGAAGAGAGAAAAATGGCTCAGAGTTAAAAATGCCCCTATTTACTGCAGTGCCTTAATACTGCTGGCATTAGAATGTTATTGGTCACACAAATAATGGAGTTAAGGAAGTTGAGGCAATAAAACAGAAATCAGAGATGGTGCTTCTGCTAATGAGAAGGAAAATACAGGTACCACAGCAAGTCCCTGCCTGTCCCTCCTGTCTCCCCACCAGCTCTGTGCAGATGTATCTGCTGGGTTGAGGAAGAGGTATGATGGCAAAAGAACCTGTTTTTCTGCATGGGAAAGTGAAAGGGCAGTGCATGTAACCTTCCTGGGGTGACCAGCCTGTACAAGCCTGCTTGAGCTCAACTCTGCCAGCAGTGCATGGCTTTCTGCATCCCCTACCTTCTCCTGCCAGCTTCCCTAGCTCCACCAGGAGCATTAGGATTGTTATGACACACAAAGACATGGTTCTGGTTTCGTTATGGCTCAAGCAGGAATGTTAATGCCAACATTATGGCAATTCCTTTCCCAATTCACAGGCACCGTGCCCACTGCACACAACTAACACTGGCTTGGGGTATGTCCCTTACCCCTCGGGGGCTTCTCATGTATCCCCCTGCTTATCTCTGTCTCACTAGTGCCACATCAGGAGGGGAGGATTCACCCACAATCTCCAGGCAGAGGCACATACAGGGCTGTTATTTATCACTTCTATTCGTGTGAAAACAGCGGTGCGGCAGTGCGGACAAAATCCCAGCTCAGCACTTGAAGGATCGCTGATGCTATCCTGCATCCCTATCAGCTGCAAACGCCTCGGTGTCCTGCAGGATAAAACCACACAAGGGGTGTGCTTACAGTGCTCATTGTGCAGGCTAGGCACAGCTAGGCACTATATCATCCTCCCAGAAAATGGCCAGGACAGCCACTCCGACATCAGCTACCTTGTTGAGCAGCACTCTGTAATACAGCAGATGAAATTCAATTGCTTCCCAAAGAGCAAAGCAGATGCCTTCACCATCATGACCTGTCACATGGAGAGTTATAAGCCATGAGCATAAAAAAGATTCAGCTCTCCTGCTTGGCCAACAAAATAAAATAGTTGGTATTTTTTGGGAAAGTGAGCGTGTCGTTCTGGGATGGTACAGCCCTTCTGGGATGGTAGAGACTGCTCAGAGAAAGAGAGGCTGTCACACAGCTTCTCTGCTGGCACTGCAATGCCAGCAGGACTCTCCTCCCTTGAGCATGCATTTGAGGAGTGTGTGGTGCTTGCCAGATGAATCACAGCTGTTGGTACAGAGAAGATTGATGGGAGGGCAGAGGCAGGTAAGTTCACCAGGAAACATGACCTGTTTTCTTTGGAAAGCAGTCTTTTGCTATAGGAGGGGAAGTTACAGCAAGAACAACGAGTAGAAGAGAATCCTGGCCAAACTGCAACTGCAGTATGGCACCCATCTGAATGAGAAATAGGAAAATAGATCAGGCAAAGAGCAGAGCACTACAGAATAAAGTTTAGAGAAGATGTGAGGGTTTGCTTAAGGTAGGCAAGGAAAGATGAGGGAGGTATAAAGGGAATGGAGAATTTGGCTAGCAGCTGGGAGGCAATCAGGAAGCCTGTAGTGGGTCTGGGAGAGGAAATAGAGTGAAGAAAAATACAAAAATAGAGGGCAGGTAGAAACAGAAATGAAGATGTTGCTGCACCAAGTTTGCACAGGCTTTGATGCTGGGTACCCAAGTGCCTATGTGCTGTGCTCCCTAACTCCTCCAGGCTGGGAGCACAGCACAGATGCCCACACTGGCCCTGCATGAATCCTGCACAGCTCTGCAGGAATTACAGGCTGTGCAGCATATCTTCCTGGCCTCAGATTTGCACCTCCCCAGTAAGTCCTGCTTACATATTGGCAGCCACAATGTGTAAGCAATTACAAAGCTTACATATGTGCTGTAGAGCCCAGGAGCCATTACCCGAAGGGCAATTATTTATTTAATATTCATTAATTAATATCCAGCTCCTGGAGTAATCTGGCTCTTTAGGCTTTGGTGAGATGCTGTCTCTCTTTTTTTTTTTTTCTTTTGTCCCAGTGCACACACAAGATAGTGTGGAGCTGTTGATGTGTTTAGTACAAGTTTATCTTGAACACATCTGCTTATGCCAAGGGAATAGAATGAACTCCCAGTGACCTGTAGAGCCTGCATTCCTAATTAGCTGAGAAATATTCCATAATCAGGGTATTGCCATTTCAATGGAGTCTAAACATAGAAAGGTCGTGTTCTTGTCTGGGGTCACAAATAATCACTTCTGACTATATAGTTTCATTGTGACCTAGAGTTAACCAGGTGCAAAGCTGGTAAGCAGCAGGACAAGATTACACTGTCTCACAGAGTACATCTACCCCGAGGGCTTGCCTTATGTTTTTCAGTCACATTTTTTTTCTTCCAACCTCCAACAAACAGGTACAAACCCTTCAAGCATGGCTGAGTGAGTGCTTTGAAACAATGCCGGTTTTTACAGCTACTTTGCTGCCGGCCATCGGCCCCAAGAAGTTGCAACAAACACAAAAAACTGAGAATGTTCCCTCCAGCGACACTCACAGGACCAGCAGCACCTGCCAGCCCTTCTTGCCACTCACTCTCCTTTTGCCTCCTGCCCACCTGTGTGTTGGGGTTTTTTGGTTATTTTATTTTATTTGCTCCCTGACTTTTTTTATTCCCCATACCGGCATCCAGTTTCCGGAACCACTCAGCCTCCTCCATCCACTGCCCTGCTTCACCATGGTAAGGAGGCAGAAACTGATTTCTCTAAGGGGCTCCACCACATGGACCCTCTCCACCACAGCAAGAGTTTGGGCAGGAGTACCTCTGGCACAGGGAACCATTCCCAGGTTGCTTCAAACTACTGATTGTGGTGGAGCATTTCAGTTTGGAATTTAGCAATGCTGATTGTAGATTCCCAGAGGAAGAGCTTGGCTATCTCTGGTTTAAATCCCTATGAGTGTCTTCTGTGATGCAAACATAAACACAAATATTCTCAGAAGGGTGAGGGGAAAGCTGAAGGTGATACACCACAACATGCCAATGGAATATACCATAACTGGATGGATAGCACGTGTTGGAGGAAAATAAACAAATGGCCACAGACAGTAACAGAGCTGCTCACCCAGCCTGCAGGCTGATCTGAAGGGGCTAATCCCTGCCTTATCTTTCCATCTCTGCCAGCCTTCTCTCTGACTAGACAGTCTGTCACTACATCTCTACCCTGGAGGACATCAAAAACTGTAAATCTCAGTACCTATGCCTTGTTCCTTCCTCCAACCAAGTTGTTTCAGGCACAAATGTAGGTTAGAACATTTCTCATATGGCTAAGCACACGTTTGTGTCTGGGGAAAGGCACTCCACTGATTTTATGCCTTTGCTAGAGGGTTTCTCCCCAACTTCAGAACATCTATTTCACAGCAGGGACTGAGAATTGGATTAAGTTTGTGTGATGGATCTGTATGGCTTCTCTACAGAGCAGGCACATAAACCTGAAAGCCAGGCATCTTTGGTTGTAGGAATGGGCTCCCAGACTGGAAAGCAGTGGCACAAAAGCCACCAGGAAGTGTTCACCCAGCACAAGAATAGTTCCCAGGAAGCTGTGTGTTGTTGCTGTGGAAATTATAAATACAGTTCAATTAACACTTGAAGACCAGTGTTTTCTTTTTGCCAGCAGTCAGGCTTTCTGTTGTTATCTGCAGGAATTCTGCTGTGTATTAATAAATAGGGTGACATGATCTCAGACAGATAGGTCTCTGCCCATCCTCCTCCTCTCAGCTGCATGCAGTCCAAGCTCTGTGAAATCCTCCTGGAAGCCCTTGAGAAATGTTCTTTCTTACTTCCAAAAAATATAAAATTAAATAGTTACATTGTAAAAAATCCCATTGGCAACCATTTCCTATTGTGAAATTCACAATGACTGTTCCTTTGTCCAGGGTCAGTGTCTCTTGGGCATGTCCCCTTACAGACTTCATATGCTTGGCTCACTGTTGTATTTGTTGTTTTGTTTGCACAGGGAAATAGTGTCAACATTCCATTTTTTCGGTTGTCTACAGGACAGTGAAACTGATGGCTGACTTAGTTCTTTGAGGAGTAGTATTCCAACAGTGATTACTGGAGCTTTCTGAATAATTCAGAAAGTTTTCAGATAATCTTTTCTTAGGTCCTGATTTTCCCAAGAAAATGTTTAATTTTTTGCTTGCACAGTCACACAGAATTAAATGGGAGCATGACAGCACATTGAAAGCTATGCCTATCATAAATCACCTTCCTGCATCAGGGCCTCAATCACTGTGTGTTAATAGATATTTGATGGGGGAAAAAAGAGTAAAAAAGTTTGCTTTGGCCCCAAAAATTCCTTTTGTTTTCAGTGATAGTTCAGAAAATAGACCTTTGGTAACAAAATAACAATGACAAAAAAAGGCAAGAGCAAACAGTTTTTAAAGCCACATATGGAAGTTCTTCTGAAAACCCGGTCGTATGCTTGCATAAACAGGGACTCAGCTGAGGTATCTGCACAGTGTTCCTGTCAGGAAACAGCAGTGATGCATATGATTTATCAAAGCACCAGCCACTATATGCCGTGGATATTTGCGCTCAGTCCACAGCGTTAAAGATTAGAAAAAGTATCTGTTGAATTCATTTGAATAGCAAATAGACTGGGGAATCACAAGCTGTTCTCAGCTATTCAGTGGATGAATAAAGTCATTTATTGAATATATTAGTCTCTCAATTCTAGCAAATATTAGAGCAGAGTTAGAGATCTGAAGACAATAATTTCAGGTTCTATGTATTATTTCTACAAGCAACTGATAAGTGATGTAAGTTCATGTTCTTCCTGGCTTCTAGCTCAGTCACAAGTAGTTTGTAACAAATCCTCCCCACTCCCCGTTCAGAAGCTGGCTGACAGTGCCCTCAGCCAAACACTGGTGTAAGGATTTCTAAGATCAAAGCATGAGTTAGCTACATTATTCTTGTAGAATTAGATTTTTGACCTTGGTTTGTAACTCACAAATTACAGTTACGAAACTTAGTCACCTACAAAGCTTGCAAATGCATTTCAACAACCAATTGAACAGCTGAGCTAATCCATATCAGTACACAGGGAAAGGAATCTTGGACATTTGCATTTTGCATAAAAGCATGACTGAAAGTACTTCAAGGACAACTGGTAGAAAAAAGCACTTTGCGGAGAGGAAAGACACTGGAGTTGTCAGCATCTGATATTTCCAGGACTAGTGTTCAATTTTTGCATAATTTGGTCAGAAATTAAAGGAGGTTTTCCAAGCCTCTTATCAGAGAGCTTTTCTCCCAAGTGTCCATCCTCTTGGCAGCCCCTGCATGGAGACACCAAGCTCCCAGTCATCCTTCCCTCAGAAGACATTTCATCAACTCAAGTCAGAAGTAGCTGGATGCTTACAGAAGAATCTGGAAAACCAGCATTACATGTGGAAAGAAGAGGAGAGAGCACTAAAGAGATGGTGGATTGCCATTTTGTACTCACCCAATTAATATGCTCCTTCCTCCTTTTGCTCTGTTGGTCTTTCCAGTCTCCATAATGCCTGGTGAACAGACCAAGGGGTGGAGCTGAACTGGTGACTGTCACCTTATAACATCTCTCCTATAAACACATAGTACTAGCACAGGCAGAAGGCACTGTCGTGCTGATCATCATCCTCTGAGTCAGCCATTTACAACCACCTTCTCCAGGCTGTCATCTTGCCACTACAAATTCAAAATCTGAGTCAGAACCCAATTTAAACTGCTATAATTAACAGTCCCAATTTAACCAAACCTAGCAGTTTGTCATGTTACATTCTCTGCATACATCTGAGCATCTTGCATTTGGGCTACTTTATTCCCTGCTCATCCCTTCTGCTGCCAAGGTCCAAAGCACAGGTCCAAAGAGCACCAGTGGGTTTAGGCTCCCAGGGTAGAGTCTAACAGCAGCCAAACTATAAAATCCAGCCATGCTGTATTTGTTTGCTTGTTAAAAAGCAAAGTACCAAATGTCATGGAATGGGTGCTGCTGTGTGCTAATCTATAAATACTGATGAGTCAAAAGGGGGTGAAGCTCTGCAAGTGATTTGTCAGTGAAAAAGAATTATTGTATAATGGAGTGGCCCACTGCAATGAGGCAGCTCTGGGGCAGAGAGCCCAGGTTGTCAAGAGAAAAGCTTGGGTGCTGCTCAAGGGAAAGATGAGTGGAAGCATCTTGCTCACTGGTGAGCCCCAGGAAACTCAGACCAGCCAAGTTTTCTATGTGGAAAATAATTGTTTATTAAACAAGCTAAAAATGAGCACTATTTCCCTTGTTGTTTCTATATACTCCTGTTACTAACAAATGCTTCACTCTGAAGAGGGCCTCTGGTCATCATGGATCGTTTAGAGTGTCCCTGCCTTCACTTTAAGGGAATTCCCTGCATTATTTTTAGGGAATTGCAAATAGGTGATTTACAGATTAACTCATGTTTTTGCAGCCACAGGTGATGCCAAAACTGTGGGTGTAAACATATTTCTGAAAAATGCATATTTTTAAGATTTAGGGAAGACTTTTTCCCTCCACCTTCTCTCCATTGCTTCCTTTCCTTTTTCTCACCATCCAGTTTGGATGACTTACTTGGTCTTTGTGTTTTGGTATTGTTTATTTTTGCAGTGCTGTCTGGAGGCCACACCAAGAGGTTCTGTCTCTTGACCCAAGTGCAACTGGAGAACCATCCACTGCCCAAACGTGTTTACAATCAGCATGTGGTGTGAATGGACTAACAGAGCCTATCCATACATAATTCACACAGCACATCAGCAGGCAAGCTGGGATGAACTCCACGTCTCCAAATCTGATTTAAGTAACTTATGCCCTAAACTGCACCCACTCTGCTGTCTCAGTACTTTGCTGTGATTCTGCTCCATCCTGTGGTTTCCTGTGGATGCCCACTGTGTGCAACGTTCTGTGAACACATCCAGTCGAGCCCATTTCAATGGATGATTTTTTATCATACTTATACATTGCTCTACTTTCTTACTGAAATATCTACATGTCAAAAATTATAGGAATTTTTTAAGAAGTCATTGAGAAACCCACGACTCCCATGCTGGCTGTGTCAAACACTTGTATTTAGGTGCCAATCAATGTGTCGTCTTCTCATGATGTTCTCATCATTATTTTAGCTTCGGTTTCTACAGTGATATACTTATCACTAAAAATGATCATTATATGTCTTGGGGGAAAAAGATAAATATATTTTTGACAGTACCTTTTAAATGTCTACAACTGTACATTTCCACACTGCCTCAGGAAAGTGAACAATGCTCTTCCAATCAAACTGTTGTTCTTCAGTAGCTATTATAAAACATATGCATACACATAATAGACATATAATATTATAGATCTATGTGCTTGCATGTACAGAAAAAATTCAGTGGAGTTCTCATTATACTCACAGTGACCAAATTGAGAAATAAAAAATTCTCGCTTCATCCTACATATTTTTACTTCAGTGAATTATTTTTATTGATGTTGCAAGTCTTAATTTTAAATTCAGTTTTGATGAAAAAAGTAGCTGATCTTTTGCCTGTTATTATACAAAATATATTTCTATCAAGTGGAAGGAAATACAATTTGTAAAATGGTCAATTACATAATGATTACAGTAGAGAAATATATTCTCTAATATAATTTGTGAAATGGAGGAATTTAATATGAAATAGTAGATTTCCAAATTTATACAAATAACACCAGATGGTGAGCAGCTAGTTTTAATTAAATTAGGTTTGATAATTATAGCTGTCTAATTTTTAGGTTTGACTCAGATTAGAAAGAATGTATTATTTCTCTGTAAATTTATTTTTAGTTTTCTTCATGGTTGTGGATATTGCATTATTCACTGTGGCCAGGAGCAGCAGAGAGCTCTGGTCAACTTTCTGGCAGCTGATTTCAGCTGCCCTTGGTTCTGCTTCAGCAATCCAGAGGATGTGGCATGCTGGGACCCCCGATGGGAGTCAGAGGGAGTTTTGCCAATGGGAGCAGGAGGGAGTTTCTCTACACCTGAATATGTTTTCACAGGTCAATCTGTTGACTCCAGCACTTCATTTCAGCTGCTTTTGAGCAGAGGAATAAGTCTGATGAGAACGATGCCTTTGCAGTTCTGTGCCGTGACTGCAATGTCCATTTGCACGTGCACGTGCCTGCACTCCCTGCAGTTTGTGTCCTGCAGCATTCCCTCTGGGAGGACCCTGCAAGGGCTACACCAGGGCCTGTCCAGCCACACAGAGCAGTAAAGTGAGGAGTCCTGGCACTGGTACCCTGCTCTGGCACACCCTTTTCCATCACTACTGCTTTCCAGAAGTTCCTCTGATCTTGTCCCAACCTTGAGCTCACCAGCTCCCAGCAACTCCACTGAGCCATGGAAATATGCTTAAAGCTACAAATGTGTCCAAGCCCTTTTTAGAATGCGGATAGAGTCCAAAGCCTATCTTGCAGGACCAGCTCCCTGCTAATCAAGGCTCACAATCCCAGGAGAATTACCTCCTGCCTTTGGGACGAGCTGAGTATGATCAGGATCCACATGATCAAGTCTGTTCCATTTACAGGTCTGGCAGTTGCAGCCACAAGCCCAAATGAATGCTTTCATCAACTTTGCAAGTCACAACTGCAAAAAGAGTCTTCAGCAGCAGGATGGTGCAGGTTCAAAGATTCATGAGAGAACAACTGTGGGGTGTGTGCTCAGTG
Organism: Dicaeum eximium; assembly: GCA_013396995.1. Classification (NCBI taxonomy): domain Eukaryota; kingdom Metazoa; phylum Chordata; class Aves; order Passeriformes; family Dicaeidae; genus Dicaeum; species Dicaeum eximium. The sequence continues at coordinate 411,748 of VWZP01008070.1, read as the reverse complement.
GATGGTCTGATGCTCAGGGGAAAAAGGACTCTTTCAGCGTGACTGAGTTCATGGCACACTTCTCATTCTCTTGAGCTGTGAATCCATCTCCTGGAGTCTGTACACCATAAAAAAGAGGTGGGTGTGAAACAAAGAGGTTTGAGTCATTGTATCATCACAGTTCAAAGGCACTTGGAATATGGTAATTGTAATTGAATACTCTAATTGTAATTGAACATATAATTGAGAACCTCAATGTTGCAGTTAAAAGACGTGTTCAGGATCTACCTATAATTCCTGGAAATCTTCAAACACTTGTGACTTCCAGCACAATTTTAGGCTGGAAGAAGCCAGACCAAGGGCTTTCCATTTCAGATGACATTAGGAAACTTAAAAGTTTCCTTAAATCATCCCCCCTACTTCAGCTTTCTTAGAGCTTGCTCTTGGACTGGCACACAGGCAAGGTGGTGCTGTCCTGCCTCCTTTCTCTAAAGTCCTTTTTCTTTTATCTCAGTTTTCTCTCAGCAGGGTTCTTCTTCCATTATCTGCCTAGCGCAAATCCTGTCTTGTGCTCTGCTTTCTCTTTTTGTGTGTGCTGAAAGGCAGCCTCCCTGAATTTGGATGATATTGATTATGTAAATCAGCACTTCTCCTCTAGATTGCTTTTTCTTTGTGAACTGGGAGCATAATTTGCAGTCTTCTACCTGATAATTGTGAGGATAATTTGAGCTGTCTCTTTGTGGAGTCATCAGTGACTGTTTTAATTTCCATATGTGAGCAGTGCTCTTCTATTTTTAATTTTTTTTTCCTAATCCTGCCTCCTTCTCAGCTACTGGATTGATTCTGCTGTTCATAACAGCATCACCTGAAGTCTATTTTGGAATTTCTGCTGCCAGCAAGATTGAAATTTATCTACAATGTGGCAGGTTTTTCAACATTTCCAGAAAAGACATAATCCCATAACTATCAGCCTGACAATAAAGTTGTCTATCAGTAATGGAAAATTGAGGACTCACGGTCATGTTTTTCACTGCAAAAATCTTTCAAAATGAAGTAAAACAATACCATTTTGTTGTGAATATCACACGCCTTTCATCAACTTGAAATACCAACTATAGGTTTGAAAATTAAAATAATGAGAGGTTCATGACATATTGTTCTTTTATTCAGCATTGAACACAACCCACTTACAAAGGGCCATGTAGCACATTTCACAGCAAATGAGATTTAAGTCATCTATTCACATGGGTTACTAAAGGATAGAAGGAAAAATAGAATAGCCTATTACTGGCCGTGGTCTCAGGAAAGGTGACCATTGCTTTATTATACCATTTAAAAAAAAAGCACTGCAAGCAGCTTCTTCCTCCCTGGTTCACATGATATTGGTATTGGCTAAGCACTGAAAATATGCTGAAGGTTTTAGAAGACAAGTAGAGAGGAACTCTGAGCCGAGGCAGAGACCCAAAGGCAGCTCCCTTCGGTGTCAGCAGTCCTCTGGAGTTGGCTCCCAGAGCATCCAAAGGCTTCACAGAGCACACAGGCAGGACATCTCTACAGTGCCTCAGGCAGGACTAATGACAACATAACCACGGCTCCCTCTTCATCTTCCAATTTCCTATCAGATGCTTCAAGCTGACCTCACAGAAAATCCATGTAGGATATGGCTGTGATTTAACTAGTTTCTTTGGAGCTGAGTTTCACTAGGAATTACACCACTAAGGGAAAAAAAGAAAAAAAAAAGAAAAGAGAGAAAAATCTCTGAAGCTGCAGCAAAACAAAGAAAAAATCTCTCAAATTTCTCCACAAGAAAAAACATGGAGTTTTATTTTTATAAACCAACCATATTCCCTTCTGTTTTAGTTAATAAAATAGTATCAAATGCTACATTACTTCTCTACATAAAAAATAGTTTGGCGGGAGTATGTTCTATTCCAAATATGTCCAAAAAGGGTCACATCTGACCCAATCAATATGCTTTTTAAAATTTCTGTCTGCAAGAGAAATGTCATGGTAATTAGTACATTTTCATGAAATAGTTCCCTTTGGACAAACTGGCATTTTCTAACAGGAAAATATTCTGTTAGAAAATTTCAGATCGATCCTACTGTTAACAGAACGCTCAGTTGCACCTGCAAATAAAGTCACACATCTGGGCTCTGTTGAAATCAGTCATGATTCTGTCAGAGGCTTCAAAGAGCCAGGAATTACAAATGTGGAGGTACGTGTGTATGAATATATGTATCTGTATCATTTACGTGTATCATCTATCTTTTACATCTCTATACCTAGATAATTATAGATCTTGCTATATGCACACCAGGAAAATGACTGGTCTAACAGATGGGAGTCCTGCAGGAAACCCTAAGAAGAGCCAGTGCTGCAGGAGAAGGGAGGCAAAGGCATATGTTTTGTTGTAGCTTGAATTACCAGAGAGCTAATGCCCAGGAAGGGGGTATATTTGACCTTCTGCAGCATGGGGAAAGTTAACCTTTAATATTTCTCAATCAACACATTCCAGGGGAAACTTTCTGTTTCATTGCAGTATTCAAAAACCATCAGGATATCTGCATTTTTAGCAAGCTGTAGAATCTAGAGGGTTGGATTTTTTCAGCACCAGTCACACAATTTGTCAACACTGTACTAGCTGAACAGTCAGTCAAACGAGACTCTCTTAAATCTTGAAATGTGGCCAGTTTCCCAAATTTAAACAAAGTGGCCAAAGATGTTTATTTTCATTCTTGGTTAGCTGGTAAATGGTTTGAATGTGATATTAAGCATCATTAGCAACTGTTGAAAGGTGAAATGATTGAAATGAATAAGAAATGCTACATTTCAAAATGTATGGGGCTGTATTGCTCCCATGAGAGCTCCCTGATAGATTTAGGGTGTGCAGAGTCAATCCTTTATCATCATGCCTTCCCGCTTCTTAAATATTCTGACATCAAATTGGACACTGAAGTATAATGCTGAAATATAACATACAAGAAATAATTTAGTGGTAGAGACTTGTATCCTCATAGGAAAAATTTCAGAAGTAGGTGAAATTGTTTGAATGGTAGGACTGGGGGGAAAAGGCTGTGAATGGCCCTTAAGAACACATTTTCAATGCATGCACAGTAGCACTAAAACTTGCAGATACAAATATAGTAGGCTCAAAAATAGCCTAACAAATTTTCAAGTCATGCACAATAGTACTAAAAAATACAGATTTAAATACAATAGGCTAAAAATGCAGGTACATCCTCTCTGTTAGCAGTGCATAAACACACATCTCTGTGCCTGTGTGTGTGAGTGCATGTCTGGGCACATATGAATGGAGATATGAAGCAAGGACATCTCTTTTTCTTTGACATCTACACAGAAGAATCATTGCCCACTAGTTCTGCTTTTAAAAAGTCAGTAATTTTCTTTGTCTTTCAGCCTAATACAAAAATCCTCTGAGATTCATTGTCTCTTGTGACCTTAATTCTGTTAGTCATGTCTAGATACCACAGCAATCTATGGGTTAAAGGATGACATACCACACACACCCAGGGAATGGGAGCTTTAACTTCAAATATTCCTGCTTTTGTGTATTTATGTCAGAGCTCCAGCACTGCTCTTTCAGTGGGGAAAGAGGGAGATTACGGGCTCGTTATCTGGCCAGTAGTGTCAGTACTTCAAAAAATATGGGTTTCTCAAGATAGTGGGTTCTGTAAATGCTGAGTATCTGTCTATCTATCCCTCAGCCTTCACTCTAAGGAGTGTACAGATGCATGTGTAAATGAGTATGTGCATGAATGTGCACAAATATACATGTGAATATGTGTAATTATTCAGTATGATAATTAGACTGACTGTACACAAAGCTGAAACAATGTTTTGTTCTGGTTGCCATATTCTTCAGATCCATACTGGAAGCCCTTAGATTTACTTCATCAACATATCAGACAGAATTGGCAAATGAGGCTTCAAAATGTTGGGCTAATTACCGAAGCAGAATCAGAAAGGTTAAAAAATGTTAATCTGCATCATTAGGGCAGTGCAACCTATTGAGCATCAACTGATGATAATTTATTGTGGGAGTTCAGACAGGCACATACCATGAGTGCAAGAGGAATTAAAGTGTAGGAGAGTGCTCTTTTGTGTCCAGTACTCCTGATAATGTTCTCACATGCTCACAGTAATAAGTCTGCATTTGATTTTAATTGTTTAGCTGCCTGGACTGTGATCTCTCCCTATCAAGCACTTAGATGACTTAAACTCACCACTGAGATATCTGGGTACTCACGGTGGGCATCCACTGATACAGTTTGCAGTCTGTGAATGTTTTCCATACTTCTCTGATGCCCAAAACCATGCTCTGGGATCACAGGCATACGGGAAGGTCTCTGTTTAACCTGCACTGGGAGATGAAAGAGCAAATCTTGCTAATGCACCTGCACTCCCTCTGCCTGGCTAAGGGAACGGGCATGGTGTTTTTGTTATAAAAGACTTCACTGCTTGCATTAGAAATGCCAGTGTAGTAGCCTGAGGGATATGCTTGTGTATTGTGCTAACAACATACGTTAGATCTATGCCAACATCCTCCTCACTTGCTCTCCCAGGTGCCTTAACTACAGCTGAGACACAGAGGCTGGTGGTACCTGCTCCAAGGGGAGAAGAGGTAAATGCTGGAGACATCTTTCAGGAACAGAGAACATGAGCTGTGTGTCACGCATCCGTTTGGTTTCAGAGCTAGCGGTAAATCCAGACCCCCGGTAGGACCTAATTACCTCCCATCTGAACACTAACTCACAGGCTAAATGCTGTCGAGGCGAGATGGGGACTCATTTCCAAGAACACAGGCACAAACACATTTTTATTGGCCATAGAAAATGGTAGTGTGTGTGCCAATATAGCATGGATGTCTGACTCAGAACATAAAGTGCAGGTGCCAGCAGCAAGAAGATGCTGCTAAGAAATAGCAGCTCTGTGGGACTGCAAAGTATCAGCTGTCTGAGAGACCAGAACTCGGAAAAAGAGACACTGATGATTGAAAACCCTTTTTTTTTTTTTTTTTGCCATCTCCACAGGTCCCATTGAGCTCTTCACCGTGCAGTCGGAGCACAGAACCGTGGCAGTGGGAGTGATGGGGTTGTCCCTTCTGAGACGGATCCAAAAACTCTGACCTCCTCTTCCTCAGGGAAACTTGCAACTACAGAGACTCTTCATCCACATGGGAGAGGAGTGAGAGGGCAGTGTTAGATAAATGCAGAAATTCCTCTTCTCCTCACGGGATGTTCCTGGCAATGGATAAGACCTCGTGGCTTGGCTTGCCCTCATCCCTGGAGTCTCCTTTAGGAGGTAATCTTCAGAGAAGAGAAAATCAACAGCATTACTATATTTTGTACAGTGCCTTGCACAGTGTATCCCTGATGTGACTGGGCTTTTGGGCACATCAGACCTACAGGTAATAACTACAAACAGTAACTGTCTCTGAGGATAGGAGTGGGAAAGGAAATTGTCTTTGGATAAAAATAGTTCCTTTTGATTGTGTATCTTCTGCTGGCTCTTTGCCTTCAGGCAATGTACGACAACGTGAGGAGCAGGGAATTTTATCCCCTAGGCAATGTTTTATTGCTCTCTACCTTAAAGTCAGTCAATATTTGTAATTATCTGTCCATGCCACAGGTAACTGCAGGACTTTTTGGGGAAAAAAAGAATGAAGATAGCAGCACAATTTCTGACAAGATTTGGAGAAAAGATAACAAAAAGCAGGCTGGTGGGTTTAAATCCCCTGCACAGATCTCAAAGACTTTCTTGGTTTATACAAGTCCTTTGTATCTTATTGTTAATGCTTACTATGCAAAACCTATATGGTGGCAGGTGTATGTCTTTATGTGTGTATGCACTCACATATGACCACATTTGCTTATTTGCATAAGTGTATGAATACATGCAGCATGTGTAGGTGGTGAAAAGCTAAAGGAACATTTGCAAGGTTGATGAGACCAAAATTTGATCCCCCTTCAACCTGCTGGGTTTTTCTAAGTGTGTGTTGGGGCAGAAGAAGAAAGAATCCCCTTTTGGGCTGAAAGATTTTGGGCAGAGAGACTGAGGCTGCAGGAGGATAAAAACCCCAGCTCAACAGCCTGGTGCTGAAGAGTTAACTCAGCAGACTGGGTTTTCTGTTAACAGAGTCATGCTGCTGACAAGCATAGGCAGTATGGTCGTCCTCTCCTTCTTGGCACCCAGTGTGAGCCAGGAGAAACTTGCCTGGAGATGAGTGTCCAACTCTGCACACAGCATCCTGACGGCCTGCATCCCTTGCCAGCTATCAGTGACAGAGCTGACATGGAGAGGCAAGAGAGGGCACAGCTGGCATGCAAAACCCTGCCATCAGCACGCCCGCATCTGCTGGATCTGTTGTGAGCAGTTCACCCAGCTGGGATTTTAATACGGCTGCATCCCTCCTTTTGGAAAGTGGTATTTTTCCCCCTTGATAATAGAGATGTGGAAAAAAAAGAACAAACGCCAAATTAAATGTTTTTAGGGTAGCACATGCGTGTGAAATTTCAGGCCTGTTAACCTTGGCAGGGTCCCCATAAAAAATTAGTACAAAATTAGTGGCATTTGCTGTTCTGAAAAGCCACAAAGGCAAAGGCAGGCAGAGGGAGAAGCAGTCTGCTGATACAGGGCCCCATCCTGAAGATCCTGCCTGTGATCCTGCTGTGCTCCACAGGTCTGGGTGCAGGATGCTTGGTGGGTTGTGGTGAAATGAGGGGGCAGATGTGTGGCACAGTCATTCCTATGCTTCGCAGTTCCTCAATTGCAGCTGCCATCAGTGGGCGTTTATAGCACCAGGCACCCCACACCCAAACCTGCAAAGTGCTGCAGGAGCTCACAGGTGCTGACAGCTCTTGTCACCTCCTGGGAACTGCTCAGATCCACACAGGACTGGCCACACACACACCACTCACACATGGCACCCTGCCTGTCAGCTCCTGACACCGTCTGTGCTCTGACAGATTTTTTTTATTTCGTGGATGGACAGATAGCTCTTGATCCAGCAGATTCCTTTTCTTTCTTACATGGCCTTTGTATTTTAGTGGAAAGCCTTAAATAGCATTTCATAATCATGCTTTTCTGCTGACCCATATTCTCACACAGGTTCACTGTCTTGGCAGCTGCTTCAGGTTCAGCTTATTAAATCCTTCCTGGGTAGCTGGGAAAGCAGAATAAGTTACCCAGGAGCAGAACCAGGCGTTAGGAGCAGGGAAGGCAAATGTAAGGGACAGCCTCCTTCCTGGCAGAGCTGGAGCTGAGCCCATGCACGGTTTCTCTGCTGATTCTTGCAAGCCAGAGCCTTCTCATGCTGGCAGGAACCTGGGTGCTGATTTAAAGGTTGTGTGCTCTGCTAGAGATAGGCAAAGACTTAGTGCTGGTGCTGATTTATGAATTCTGATGCTGGATTTTGAGGTGCTTGGCTCATGGGATCTAGTCCAGAGCCAGAGAAAAGTGCTGAGTTTCCTGCACCTCTGAATAAATTCCATCTGGGGTATACCCTTCTTCCTGCCTCCTCTCCTGCACAGTATCCTCGTGACAAGTGCTTGGAATGCTGAGGATCCCAAGCAAAAAACCCTTTTCTCTGAATCTCCACTCCTTCCTCTTAAAACTGGTCACTCTTCAAGACCAGATATGAAATGTATTATATTTTACTTTCTCCCAGCATGGGAATGTGGGTGTCAATCCTTACTGCAAGAGGCTCTTTTTTAGGCAAGATTCAAGAGCAGGGTAATCCCCAGGAAGGTGGAAAACATGGATTTGAACTTCTGCAGGCAGGAGAGAAAACTGAGCCTGGATTTGCCACAGCTAGAGTGAGTGCCTTCACCACATTGCCAGCATAATATGACCCTGTTATCTCTATCCCTACCCTATGCTAAGAACCACCTGGAAAACACACAGTTTGTGGGTGTCACTGGATTTAGCACGTGATAAAGGCTGAGTTGCTAAACTGTGGTAAGGTACTCAGGTACTTAGAGATCCTAGAGAATTTAGGTGTAAGAAATGTTGCTAAAGATTTGAGGCACCCACAGGCTCTTACTCCTCTACTGGGTTACCAGAATTTGTCCACATCCTTTTCCAGACTTGAACTTTTTCCTATTAGCACAGTAATAAGGTTCCACTACCAATCAGTTTTAGTAAGTCTCATGAAGTTGCTGAATTAAACTTTGGCCCCAAAGCCATTATAGAATAACAAATGCTTATGATGTAAACTGGTAATTCCAGAGCAAAATATTTTCTTTTCAGTCTGATAATTCATCTGGAAGTATATAAAGCTAGAGGGCAATCCCATATTTCTCCAAACAAGAGATGGGCAAGGGATATATTTTTTTGGTCCTCCAATTAAAAAAATACGCTAAATTACAGACCTCAGAAAGAACTTAAGCAGCACTGAAGTTGCAGATATGACAAAGAAGACAATAACAATGAGCAGAGCAGAATGGATCCATTAGCAGCATGAATCCATTATACTTCCTCAAATATTTCGAAAATAACTGAGAGTGGAAGCAGACCAATAGATACCAAAAATCCTGTGGAATCACTTAGTTGAGCTGGCCAGCTGCTCTGTAGTTCTCAAATCTATCTTTTCATAAAGTGGGGAGGAAATAATAGAGCACTAAAACCACTTTCTTAAAGTAACCATGCTCTGATATTGCAGAGATAAAATATGATCATTCATCCCTCAGTTTAAGCAAACCATAAAAAGTCTAGTCTGTTTTACCTCTGCTGAAGAGATACTGCATAGGGATAGATTTTAATTTTTAATGAGATATTGAACAAGACAATTAATCTCTATCTTTAATGATGAAGATGTGGATAATATTGCCTGTAAGTCATTGGTGTTGGATGAAAGTTACTAAGGCAGCAAAAGGTAATGGTGTATTTCTTCCTGGGCAATTGCTTACAGAAAAATGCTTAGCTGACTTGCAATAGCACAAACAGAACTCGCAAAAATCAAAGTTCTGCTGAGCTTCAGGAGTCCCAGCACTTCAGATTTCAGAAGAGAACATTAAAAACAAAAAAAAAGAGCGAAAAAAGCACTTTTGCTTTTGGAAAGAGACAAGGTTCATTAAGCACTGTCTGAGAAAGAGATTAAGTACTTGTTGGAAAGCCAGAACTGCAGCAGAACATTGATAATCCCCTTCCCCTTTCCTCTTCCCTTTCCCTTTGCCCTTTCCCTTCTTTCTACACATTCATTTCCAATCCAAATAAATATTTCTCTTCTCGTATACTTTTTTCTCAGGAGCCGCTAAACATTGTGAGATTTTGAGGCAAGGTGTCTTCTCTGCTCCTGCCCTTCCCACTTTTTTTACAGAGGTGTTACAGGGCTTCAGAGGTCCCTTGCCCTCCTCTTGGAGCAGTCCCTTAGTTCAGGTGCTGCAGAGACCACCAGAAGGTGCCTGTGCCAAGCACTAAAACCTCTGCAGAGATGCTGTGGGCAGAGTCTGGAGGAGATGCCATATTGCCCCCCAGGTTTGCTTGCCCTCCTCTTGGAGCAGTCCCACTCTCCAGAACAGCCAAGGACACAGAGGGCACAAGCACAATCCGTCACCAGATTGGTCCCTTCCATCCCACGCCACTGCTCGCCTCCCACACACGCCCTGCTGTGCTTTGTGCTCACGCAGAGGGACATTGCACTCAGACACTTCTTTCATACCTGAATCCCTGAGCTGGACACACAGACGTGCCTGTCACTTCCTAAGCTCTGCCACACATGGTTAATTGTCAATAATTGGCATCTGCCAAGAAGCCCCCTGAGACAGGGGCACCAATAGAGTTCTGCCTAGGCTTATGTCTTGTACCAAATATCCCAAGGGAGAATCTCGGCTGTGTAAAACCCCAATATCTTGAATTTCTCAGAAAAGCCTCCAACACACTGACTGACACCTAGGAGCAGTTGTGTGCCCCAGCTAGCCAAACACATGTAATTATGAAGTAACTGCAAGGGTGAATAATGTATCACACATCATCCTTTGAACATATGGACTCGCGGATTCTATGTAATGAGCAATAGTCTGTGTATTGCTGGGATCTCATATAGCTTGGGGAGTAGGTTATATATTCATGGAGTGTGATGTGGCAGTCCCTCAGCTTATCTGTCCCCACAAAAACACAGGAGCTCTGCAGCCCTGCAGTGATGCTGCTGGATGTGAGGCTGGTCAGAAATGGAAACTGAAATAAACAACCAGTTTTAGATCTTTGTGCATCAAGTCCCCAAGCCCATCCTAGAAACAGGGATGCTAAACTGCAGCTCCATAGTGTGCCTAAACAAAAACTATCATAGCTTATACCTCCTCTAGTGAAACAGGCCCAGGGCACTGGCAGAAGGAGTTCCATGTTTTTCTTGGCATTGTCAGGCAGCTAGTAGGAGCCCTGAAAAGGTTTTGATGTGGATTGAATAGTGCTCTTCCAGACAGTGGCCAGGGTCAGGGATGGCCACAGGTCAGACTGCTCTGATGGCTGGGCACTGTGAGGGGAAAGAATTTCATTGCTCTGATTTATGGACCTGGCACTCCACATACCTGGGCCCAAGGTGTGGGAGCATCACCTCGGCTCAGCCCTGCAGCTCCTCCATCCCTACCCGTGCTTGCCTGCTGAGCTCCACTGCCCCAGGTCAGGCTGCTCCACCAGCACAACGGAGGGCATTGCCTCACCTTGCTAACATCCCAGTGGGCAAAAAATGATCCTGGAACTGGGGATTCCTGGGCTCAGGCACACACAGCACCAAGCAGCTGAATCTGGCCGAAGCCAGGTCTGCAGCCCAGAACAGGTGAAGGAAAGCAGGGGCAGTGAGCAGCAGTGTCTTCAGCAGCTGTTTCTCTAGAAGGGGGAGTGTTTCTCTGTGGGTAGCTTGTGCTGAGGACAAGACATGCACCTCTGTGTCATGCATGGGCAGAGTGACAGCTGTGACAGCTGTGACCCAACTGTCCAGATCTCCCATGGCTCCCAAGTAGCCCTGGCTCCTACCCCTGGGATTCAGGACTAGGAAAGCCAAGGTCTGAAGCTTGGCACTAGGAGCAGGTGGGCTTTCCAACATATACAGAGTTGGCAGTTACAAATGGTAACCTCAAAATTCTGTGGGGAATTCCAACATTTTCCATTCATTGTCAGCATAAAAGGCCCCCAGGTTTAAACCTCCCATACTGCAATGTCTGTGAGGAAATATAATTGCCATCAGCTGAGAGATTTTGCTTCTGTTTTGATTTGGGGAGCTTTTTAAATTTTGTAATTTAATTTTTATATATGAATAGAGCATAATAATTATTTTAATTATAAACAATATCAGATATGGTAATGCAATAATTCATTAGTATTCTAATTGTTAAGTGTTACTGTAACTGATATTTGCTTTGGTAATTGGTATTCTAATTGGTAATTGGTGTTCCAAAAGGCCATTGGGGTAATTCTTACTAGTGACTGGTAATTACAATGGAAATTTTAAATTGGTATTCTAATTGGTTTGGTAATTCATATTTGGTTTTCTATTGGTAACAGAGCACAGTGGTCATTTGTAATAGATAATTGGTTTGGTAATTGATTTAGCAATTGGCATTATAGAGAGTACGAAACAACTGACCAAAACACACTTATTAGTAATGTAAAATATGTAACATTCTGAAATTAAAGCTAGTTTACAAAACTGGCAATTGAATATCTTCAAACCAAAAATCTCTTACTAAAATATTTAAATTTTAGAAAAATGCCTAATAGTAAGAACTTAAAGTTCTCTCCTTTCCTCTTATTAAGATGCCTTGGCATGTGGGAGATCACATACCAGAGGATCAGTCCCATGACTCAGCTGGTCCTGCTGAAACCCAGCTCAAGCTGTCCCCACATGACACCCTGGACACGGTCCCCAAAGGAACATTTCCTTGTTATCCTGCTTTGAAACACCTGCTCCTGAACTATCACCTGAACATCACATCAGCCTGCAGATATGGCAGAACTTTCCCCAAGACTGGTCTTCAATCAGGACATTTAATGCCCTATGAAGTCAGATGTGGTAAAAGCAGCTGGGTTGTTCCTCATTTCCCATATATATGGGATTATTATATTATATATGATTATTTTCTATGCTGCAGGTCCTTTGTTTGACATTCTGCAATAGAGGAAAGAGTGCAAACCACTGGGTGGGAAATCATGCTATTTTAAAAAAAAAGGACTTTGGAGTGCTGCTATGCTAATATCATCCATGAAAAGACAGCAAGACTAAGATCTAAAGAGAAGAGTAACTAAAATTGCTCACTACAGCCTTTGATGCAAAAAAATACTTAGTTGCTTATATAACGGATGGTACAAATTTTCACAGAGAATTAGCCAGAGCTGCCAGCACTATTTCTGTCCAATTATGGCCTTTGGAAAACTATTGATTTTCTTTCAGATGCATCAAGTTGAGCATCCAATGTACGTTCTTCCTCTCCAAAATGTTTTGCCCAAAGATGTTTGAATATCTGGCTCATTAGACTGTGTGCTTCCATGATCAGCATAGAAATCCAAGACAGAAAATACCCTTTTGGCCATCCAACCCAACCCTCAGCACTGTGGAATTGTTCTCTCTCCCTCTTTACTCTTTTGACTGTTTTATTCAGCCCAGTGATAAATGACTCAGATAATGAATTCCCCTGGAAAACCGCTCACCACCAGTGACCACCACTATTATGGACTGGGACTGGGATTACATCCAGTTACAGGGAGGAAGATTTCAAGGTGATATGTACAAAAGGAAAGCAGAGGAAGCAGCCAAAGGAAAGCTATGAATTTATTACAAAGAGCCTGTGTTTCAAAGTAAAAAAAACTCCAACATTTAACAAGACAGTATAATTTTTGAGACTGTGTCTATTTAAGACAATTAGAAGTAAACCTGGACCTTTAACTACAAACCAGAAATTCCTCAGAGTCAGGTGAGTTTTTTCCATCAGCCAGAGGTCCTTCAGAGTGTAGCAGGAGCTTTGGTAAGAGTTCAGCTGTTAAGACTGGCATTTTGAGGGTATGACCTTCAAATTGTAAAACTTCTGCTTGTAGTTTAACCTACTTGGTTTCCAAGAAAAATTTCCTTCTGTCTCCTCCACTTGTAATAATAACAAGGACAGGGAATTAATTTTAAAAGGCCCCTTACAAACTGGAATATGAGGGTGCATTTCTAACATTATTTTTGAGATCACCGTTATCCTTCTTAAATTATTTCCAAGCCCTATGAGGGTTTCAGCAAAACAATTAAAAATGCTTGTCTCCACTAACCAGTAATTCAAGGCTGATTTGTAAATCCTTAGGTAATGTTCATGGATTTTATACTGTGCAATTACATTTTTCAAACACTTCTCCTTTCTCATATTGTTCTCCTAAGTCTTTTAATTTAGCCAATCAAAACCCATTTATTTCTGATTTGAAAATTAGTCAATGCAAATAAGGCCTGGCTGACATTTGCAAGTCATTTGCAAATGCCCTTATAGCCTGCAGTCCCTCCTCTTGCCTCTTCTGAAACCACATTTATGCATTTCTCTGTGTGATTGATTGTGTGTTGGGTATATACTTTGAGATACATCAAGAAAACATGATCCATTGCTGCTGGTCAGTATGTGTGCCACATGTTAATTATTATTCACATGTAAGCATTTTGGCTACATCTACATTGGAGCTCAACACAGAGATTCCTTAAAAAAACCAATTATTAAGATACCTTGAGATCTTCCTACACAGCAAAGACACTTGTTGGGGTCAAAACCATGAAGAAGCCCCTGTATGCACCACTGTGCCTAATAAAGTCCATGTGCACTATTCTGCTTCTGTGCTTTATTGCTGTACTGTATTGCTTCTGGAGCCAACACAAAAATCAGTGTGGGCAAATTACATTACACTCCTTTGCAGGGGTAGGCTTGTCCCTCATTCAGCTACAGCCTGTGTGGGAGGATTTGCTACCTTATTTCTGCCAAAAAAAAAAAAAAAAAACAAAGAGAGAGAGGGAGAGAGAGAGAGAGAGAGAGCGAGAGAGAGAGAAAAGGCATGAGGAGCATAAGTCTTATTAAAAACCCCCACATTAAAGAGCTAAGTTTCTGTCTTCCCTGTCCTAAACTAACTCCTGGCCCCGCATCACCAAATGATCATCTTCTGTCTTTTTGCATATACTTTTGAAGTTATTTTAAGCTTGAAGCTAATCTTAAAGCTGGTGTCCCTCAGCTGCCTCCTGCCAGGGACACCTTCCATTCTAGTAGCATTGCTGGTCAATGATTGTCAATGTTACTAATTTGGCACCTTTTCCTTTTTTCTTTTTGTTTTGCATCCATCTCCTCAAGAGAAACTGCGGGAAAAATATAGGACATTTTGGCTTGAATCCTTACATGTCTTACATGTTTGATAGTTTCACCAACAGATAAAAAACTCAAAAGGTTATCTCCTGCAAAGTGCAGTAATGTCATATTTCCAGAGAATGCTCAACATGCAACATTGGCCTAAGGACCACCAGCCTTCAAGTGCACTCCACTGCAGGCAAAAATGCAGCATGAGGATATCACACAGGTTTAAGTACATTAGCTCAGGTACTGGAAGTTGATTTATTGCAGAGGCACAGAGCTCTACATGTACTAATTCAACTTGCTTCTCAGCTAACAGCTGTGTCCTTGCAGTAATTGCTATGACTTCTATCTGTTGTTTTCTAGTCTCACTACAACTTTGGTATGTACATGTAGGTGTCCAAGACCCAAGATAACTCAGCAGAGAGGTAGTCACTGCAGTCAGTGGAATATTCAGAGGATTTCAGTTTGCTCCAACTTAAAAACCTGTTCCTAGGCCACCGTGGGAGGCCAGACAACCCCCCCACAGCACCTACAAGTCCTCAGTTACATTTAGGTCTCTGAATATAGAGGTGGCCACCATGCCCAGTGTGTGATTATAAAGAACAGCACAGTGATGAAAAGTTCGCTGCAGTGATGACCCTAAGGGATAGATACATGGTTCAGCCTGTACTGAGGAACCACACCAATCTTTTACTGTTCTGGTGTACAGTAGTGTCTCAGTTCACCAAAAAAAAGGTAATCCATTCTTCCCCCTTCCTTCCCTCCCAGGCCCCCAAGATCCTTACCAACCTCATCTCTGCAATTGCTCACATAGTTTCAGGCTGTGCTACAGAAATGAATTACTCCCCTATTTCTGCTCCTAATGTGTTGTGTCCCTTCCCCCATCTCCCAATATCTAAAATCTCCCCTTCCTTCCTGGTGAGGTAAGGAAAGTTTTGCTTCATGCCCTTCACATGTAACAGCCTAGCCTCTAAATAGAAGAGATGACAGGCAGATGAGGGTACAACATCCACAGGCAAGTGGGTAGGGGTAAAAAAGGACATGAGTAACCAAAAAACAATGATGCAGCACCTCCAGTTAGGCTCGTTTTTGCCAGTGAGGCTCAGGGAGGGGGATGAGTTATTAGTGGCTTGTCTCCTTTCCTGCCTTTCTGTGCTGTGAGCTGTCGGGTGGCAAGGCAGCTGGTGTGCAGTGACAGCTGCTTGCCACGCTGCTCATAATCGCCCCATTGATACCTTGAGCTGCCTCTGGCTGTTTGTTGTATCCACCTGTTTGGTCTGAGCTCCTAAATCCTGTATTTCAAGGGCTGTTGCTTGCCAGTGTGCCCTCCAACCCTGCCATGGGCCCTGTGTGCTATCACAGGGTGAGCAAAACCACTTTTTTTGGCCTCGTGGCTTGTTACTAATGTACTATTTCACCATCTCCCACTGCACTACTGTCAATGGAAAGAAAAAAAGTAAGGAGAAAAAATAAATTTATGATGGTTTTGAGTATACTTTTTTAAAATTCCTGTGTGCAGATATTCCCAATATAGGGCTCTGCAACATTTGCAATCATCATATCTAAAGAGACTTTAATCTGCTTCTGAACACTGCCAACTCAATGGACAGATTGATTACACTTGAGACAGGCAATCACACTATAAAATGTTGTGTTTCGTAAAAATAAGACTTCACTTTTTTCTCCCACTTCTGCCAAGTTTTCCAGAGCATACTATCCAAAATTATGCAATAAAAGCAGTAACTGTTTTCTGCAAGAAATGTTGCTCCAGTGGTCATTCTGATTGCACTCTGCAGTTTCTCAGAGAGGGAGATTTCAAAAGGAGGGCTTTCTTATATAATATGAAGCTTCACAGTGACTTTACACACAGTTTAAATAAAACATTGAGAAAACTGATATTCAGAAAATACTGAAGGTTCAATAGAACACCTCTAGTTTGTCTCAGTAAAAATCTGAACTCTTCCATGGAGAGTTTGCCCTTGCCAGCATCCAGGTGTTTATCAAAACATCATGCTCCTGGAGAATTTGACCTTGACTGTGGCTCTTCTTAGGGAACAAAGGCCTACAGAAAAGAAATCTAAAGTAGCAAGTAATACAGACACTCAGAAACTCTAGATAGGAATGGATCTCTGAAGGTCATCTAGTTCAGTCCCCGTTCAAAGCAGATGTTACAGAAAGTAGCTCTGGGCTTTCCCTGGCCAACTTTGGAGTATCTACATGCTCTCTGCAAAGCCTGTTCCACAGGTTCACCATCTTCACTGTGAAAAAGAAAGTCCTAATATTTCATGTGAATTTCCCTTGCTCCAACTTTGCCCTTTTTAACTATTCGTTAAAAAAGACTGAAAAATCTTTATGTCATCTCCTGAAGCAGAGAAGGATTACCCACCTCCTAGACTGAATAACCTGGCAAAATTTTGGGCTGATTACCCAAAAGAAAGAGGTTCACAAGATCACCTATGCAATGTCTTTATGTCTGTTCCCCACTGACACTTTTTGAACCTGATAGTTTGTTTCAAGCAAGTATGATGGAGTACAGCAATCTCCCATAGATTTCTACAAGTTTGATGAAAACCATTTTGTGGGCAGATGAGAGAGACCATTGTCAGTACCCTCACTGACAAAAAGCTGCAATTTGAACTCAATTGTTATTAGATACCTGAAGATCCACATGGCACAAAGACATTCTGAATGTCACTGCTAAAAGAAACTATGTGATCAGACGGCTAGCATTGTATTAGTCATCAGAGAATCCAACCACAGGCTACACAGATCCATAGGGAACAAGGCTTCATTAATTCTGCTACTTGTGAAATGCCTTGGGTTTTTTACTTTTACTCCTATGCTTCAGCTGAGCAGTCATAAATTCGTACGAGCAAAAAAAAATCTCCTTCATATAATCTCCCTTTATATTATATCATCCTTCTCTTACATGAGGAAAAGAATGGCTAAGAATAGCTGGTCAGATGATTTATTATTACAATTTTCTGTGGGTATATGGGATTTCTGGATGTCACTCAGCTGCCTTTAACAATAGCAAGGACACAATTGTTTCCATAGTAATACCCATTCCAAAGGGGTGAAGGTGTGTGTGTTGGGGGGGACAGTACAAAGCAAACAGAAGGCACAGTTACACAGACTTGCATATAGGACAAAAATCAGGCATAACAGAATTTGATTCTGCAACCCTTGCTATAGAAATTCCTTTTTTAAGGTCATCCAATTACACTGAAATCAGCAGAAAACTGACTTAGCAAGTGTGCAGGCGAAACTCTTTCACAGTTTAGACAACGTGAATAGGTGAGAAAGCTTTATGTCTTTTGTCACTCTCCAGTCGTGAATAACTTAACCACAAATGTACCACTGCTAATGAGAGAAGACATCCCCTGGTTTGTGGTGAGTACATACCATTGCCATACTATTTCATTTCTTACTCAGTGCAATAGCTAAGTGTGGTCTCGCAGGACAGCCTCCTAAATAACCTAATGGGCTAAAAGAGATGGTCTGTGTTGCTCTGGAAAAAAGAAGTTAACCAATAAACAATTTCCTGACAAACAAGCTAAACGTGTCTCACACCTTTTCATCTAAAAATACCTTCTGAACAGAGCAATTCTGCTGCTGCAGCATCTGTCAGGGCTTTTCTGTCGCATTCTAGTCTTCTTGGTCACCCTAAAGGAAACAAACATTGCAGAAACAAAGGAAAGCCAGCTCTGAAGCAAACAAAGCACTTCTGACTCTTTTGTCTATGGTTTAATAGAAAATGCTTATCACATGGTCTTTCAGCTGCAGCAGGAGAAGCACCCAAGAAGGTTTTAATGAAAATAGCTTCTATAAATCACTGAGGGAAAGTGAGAAATTGAAGAATTTATCCATTATTCCATTTATCCAAGATGGCTCCCGGTGCTGGTGCTAAAAGCTCTCCTATTGACTCAGTCAGTTATATGACTCTTTGAGCTGGAGCCAACACAGACCAGCAGAAGAAAAGCTCAGGCCTCAGAAACAGGAACAGGGAATTGGATCATGGGTAATAAAATCATTTAGTCCATATCTTAGTCCTTAAATGACGCTATTGTTTTCTTGTATTTTGCAATATGAACTGTGAATCCAAATAATTCAGTTGTTCTCAAAAAACCACATTTCATTTCTAAATCTCCTCCCCAGTCTGGAGTTCAGAAGTTAGCTTTCCCTGGCCAAACACAGAGGATACTTCCAAGACAGGGCTCTCTTAGGGACACATCATGCTCTTGATTAACCTTTTGATAAAACACATTGTCTGTCCCTTAATTTTTCAAATGTTTTCTTCATAATGTGAATGCATAGAATGGTTTGACTTGAAAGGGACCTTCTAGTTCCAACCCCTCCACCATGGACAGGGATACCTCCCACTAGACCAGGTTGCTCAAAGACTGATCTTGGAACACCTCCAGGGATGGGGGTCCTCCACAGCTTCTTTGGGCAACTTGTTCCAGTGACTCACTGTCCTCACAATGAAGAATTTCTTCATAAAATTTAATGTAAACCTGCCCTCTATCAGTTTAAAATCATTGCTGGATCATCTTTGCTCCAGGTAACTATGTGCTGCTTTAGCTGTCCTGGCACCTGAGGCACACCGGAGCAAAGAGGCAGACATTAAAAGGCAGGAAACACCCCTATTTTTGTGCTTTGATGTATTACTTCTTCAGCAATCTCCTCATAAGCACAATCAAAAATACATGCCTTAGAAAGCAGCTGGAGAATCATTACACAGCACAGGAGCCCATTCCAGGATGGAAAATGAACCTGTCTTATGCACAGGTTGGATTTCTGAGATGGCTACAGGGACACAGCCTGCGGCAGGAACATTACTCAACCCCCGCTTCTCAACCTCAAAATGATGTGAGAAAATCTAACTCTTCTCAACGGGGCTGCAAGATAGGTGGTGCCAAAACACAATTACAGAAGGATTTCTTTGGAAGAAACCTCATCCCACCAGCTGTTTGTCCCATTTTATTCCTTGAGTTGAGCCTGCAAGGTGAGCTGCAGGGATTGATCCCAGGCTGATCTGTGTTTAGAATCTCACTGCCATTGATGTGAATTTATTTTCTCGTGGATCCAGGGACACTGTAGGACTGTGAAATGAACAGTTATTGGTGTTCAGTCCCCCCTTGTCCGAGGAGAGACAACGTTGAATGGGCTAGAGCTTTGTGATTTGGGTTTTGTTGTTCAAACAAGCAGTTGTAAAGCACACACATGCACCCCTCCTGCTTTACAGAGCTCGAAGTGTTAGTGACCTCTGTGTCACACAGGTGCCACAAGACTTCAGGTGAATATTCTGAGGTGAATAAACCTGAGCTGGCAACCTTTCTGTGACCAAAGTGTTTTATTAGTAAAAACAAGCATGCAACTAGACATTTTATGCTGAATACTGTATGACACCACAAAAAATCTGTGGAGCAGGAAGGGATAGCATCAGCAGTCTTTGCCCATATGAACAAATGTAGCCACAATGATTGTAATATTTGTAGAAAAGGCATTGAGAAGCTGGCAGAGGCAAAAGAGGCAAAAGGCCAGACTGTCTCTTGAGGACCAGACTATGATACATCCTGAGGACTGGCACTGGAAGAAGAAAGAGAAGTTTTTATTTCTCTTTTGGAGTGACTATATGTTTCTCCTGAAACACAGTGTTAAGTGGTTTCTCCAGGCTTCCCTGCGCAGAACAAACTTTTGGGAAGACCCAGCCTGTGGAGGGAGGGAGACCCTCAAGTACAGCTGCCACCTATGCCTGGAGCAGAGTGTGCTACAACAGGGAAGAGCTCTGCCACAATCCTCTGCAACCTGTGGGGAGGGACGAGGAAGCAGGTGATGAGTGCATGTTACCCTAGCTGAGCTTTGTAGTCATTACAATAGCAACCGAGCTCTCTCCCTCACCCTCCAATAATGGCCTCATTTCATTAAGTGCTGTACAAACACACACACAGAAAAAGTGCCTCCTCCGCACAGCTACATCTCAAACAAACTTGAGCTAGAAAATATGCAGTTCTCATCCAAACTCCTAATTGTTTCTCATTGCTGGAACTGAACATCTATGCCATACTGATATATACCGTCCCTATTTAAAAAATGGGTTGTTTTCGTATCTAGCAGGAACAAGGAAAATGCGAACAAAAGTCAAGAGAGAAAACAAATCTGTATATTTCCATGAAAGAACCAATCTATTTTAGAGTCATCTTAGGCTGTGTTTTTAGTTGGGTTTTGTTTGTTTATTTGTTGGTTTCTTTTGCCATACTGATGAGCGATATTGATTTGCATCGCACAGAAGTTGCAGATACAATCCTATGTCTATTTCCATTAAATGCAGCGTTCAGAGCATCCAACATCACTTGGAGACTTTCCTGACTTTGATGCCTGTACACTAGCAAAGGTAGAGCATCAGGAAAAAGCTTTGTCATCTTGGTTTTCTCAATTCCTTCCCTTCACCACACAGTTTTGTTTATTTATTTGTTTTAGGAACACACTTTTTTTTTACACTTTGCTATGCATATTTATAATGAAAAGATGATTTGTGTCCTCATTACTGCTCTATTGCTCAATGATGAAAAAACATTAACAACGGAAAATGATTTGAAGTCAGCTCATAACATTCTGTGCAGGTGAACTGGAACTGTAAAAAGTATGATTTAATGAAAGAAGGTGAGAAGATTAAATAAAACACTAATAAGGGTGTTTCTCTCCATTGAAAGACCTCTTAGGAGCAGAGCAGTGATTTCCTTTATGTTATAAAAATACAATGCAAACATTCAAAAGCAGCATCCCCAAGGTCAAAGAAGCTCATCCTCTCTAACACAGTATACTCACTCTCCTCCTCAACAACCTCCTTTTTCCACCTGTATCAGCATTCTGTAGTTTTCAGATAGCAGAGAGAAATTCATGTGTCTCAGCCAGCTTTTAGTTCAGGAGGAACATGCAAAAACGCCACAGAAGGCACTCAAAGCTTTATGCAGTATTAGTGGAGCACCTCATGAGCATCTACCTAGAGCTGCAGACACAGCTTCAAACTCTGTGGAGAAAGAGACTCCAAAATCATGATCTTTAAGACGCTCGTGAGGTTTCTGCCATTTGCCCCTGAGACCTGTGATGAAGAGAGAGTCAATACCAAGCCACACCGAGCAGAGCACATGGTGCCAAATGGTTCCAAACACAGAGCCAGTTAGAGCTGCTGGAGCCAAAAGGTGCTGCTCCAAATGGGAGCACCATGCCATGGCTCCACACTCAGCACAGCAGCTTCTGTCCGGTGTGCTGGAGCTGAGACTAGAGCATCAGACAGAGACAGAAAAAAAGGAGGAGGGGTCAGTGGACTTCAGCCCAAAGGAACATTTCTAAGGCTCCTTCCCCAGGCATCAGCAAATGTGTGACAGGCAACAGATGTCAGATTGGCAATTCCCTGCCTCTGAATCTGGGAAAGCCTGTGTTTTAAAACAGAGGTTTCTCCTAGCAAGTGCTCATCAATCTTCTGGCTCTTCTTTTCTGTTATCTTTGTCAGGAGTTGGTGGAAGGAGCGTGACACAGCACAGTATCACTGCCATTAGAGCACAAGAAGAAACCTTGTTAGCACTCTACAGTGCCACCCTCAACAGAAAAGGCAAAACATCACCAAGTATCAATAGAGCAGAAGATTAGGCTAAACTACATTATCACTGGTGTGGCTACCAACACCTGTCAGCAGCAAACTGAGAAGTTTTTAAAAACAGGCATTCTTAACTGTGTTACATGTTTCTTTCCTTAATTCATTGAGTTAATAAACTAAATTACGTAGAACAGCAGCTAAATTAGTTCATCGTTGCTCAGCTCCAATTTAAAAGGACAAAGCAAGAAGCTGAAAAGAATAATATTTGGGGAACTGGATAGCTTCAGGGGATAGTTAATGATGGGATAGAGAGACTTGAATGCCTGCCTCACTGGTTTTAATTTGGTTCAGGGCAGCAGTGACACAAAGTCATTACTGTATGAGAGCTATTTGTGGGTCTTTTGTGTGAGATGAGGTGGTGGTCTCTGTCTATTCCTAGCTGGTGGACACCTGCTTTACAAAACCCAGCAGCACATCTCTCACTCTCAGCAGCTGGCAAAGCCAAAAGGCCAAGGTCAAACCTGGGGAAGGGTCAGACTTGGGGAAGGAGCAGGGCTACTGTACTAACCAAGCAACAGGCTGAACTGTGCTGTGGGGACAGGCCATAACAAGGACACTGCCATGCCTCATCAGTGACACAAACAGCGACTGTCCCCGGGCAGCTCAACCCTTTCAAAAAAACCCCCAACATTTGACTAAACGTGGAGCTGGACAATTAACAAAAGCCCCGGGTAACCCACTCACTTTCATGGATTCTGTCATTTCCTGGGCTGTTTTTTTTTATTTGCTGGATGGCAGTAAAGCTGCTGCTGGACAATGAAATTTCTGATTGGGTTTTTATTGTTATTATTTGCAATGTGTTAGTGCCTGCAGGTCACAGACAGGATTATGACTTTGTTGTGATAGGTGCTCACAAACCACTAGTAAGAGACAGTTCTCACTTCCATGACCTTATAGTTTAAACAGAAAAGCCTGAGAGTGAAAGAAGAAAGAAGATATTATTATCCTCATTTCATAGTGGGGCAGCAACTGTGCAGAAAGACAAACAGCAGTACGTCCCGAGGGGCTGAGCTCATGTTGCTCTTCCTGAACTCAGTGAAAACTGCGGGTGTTCAACAGTATGGAGAAAAAGGGGCCAATATCACATAATAAGTAAGGAGGAGAACCAGGACTTGGTGGCTCCCAAACTGACCTTGCTTGTTTAACAGCTTGCAGAGAAAATGTAGAAAAGCTAAAAAATCATGTTGCTTTAGGAGTACTTGTTTGTGCTGCAGCAGCACCTGAACTTGTGGTTCCTCAGGCTCTGTGGTTTAGGGAGAGAAGGCTACCACTGGAAATGGCCAAGGTTTAAGGTCTTGTTTTTCAATCTTTTATTCTCCTTGTCCAAAAGAATTTCTGTTGTGGTCCTCAAGGTGTGCAGGAGCCGAACTGTACTTATAGTGAAGGCCCTCCTTGACTTTCTTTAAAGACTGTATGCCTGGGAAGTGGTGGAAAGTATTTTTTGCACCCATGGTGCTCACTCCTATCATAGCAGAAAAATCCTCTAAAATGGATAAAGATGAGCCCTTGGGATAAGCAGACAGTCTTCTAAACTAAGAACTGGACATAAGAACAAATCTTCTCTCTTGTTTGAAAATGATTTAAGAAACTGCCACATAAACCTTGTGAAAATCAATCTGCCTGTGGGCAGGACACCGGATAAGTGTTAAAAACCAGTGTACTGGCTTCTTCCATGAGCACAATTCCAAGTGCATCATTTATGTCTTGTTTGATAGTTGGCTCTACCTATGGATGAAGACAGAAAAGTGAGCAAGACCTCTAAGTTTATATGAGGCAGCAGAGGAAACAATCTTGACAAGAAATGATGGAGAAACCTTAGAGCAGCCAGGGTGCTGCAGGATGTACAAAACTAGGAAGCAAGTGATCTTTCTGAGATAACCAAAGCATCTAACCTGATTGTTGTACAGATTTTTTTCAAAGTAAATAATCATGGTCTCATAATGCACCTCTGATCAACCTAAATAGATAAATAAAAAGTTTAATGGATGAAGGACAACATTCCTGAAGTGGCAAAGTAAATTTTTCATAAAAATATAAAATCAAAGTATTTGGAAAAAATATCTGACTGAGAAGGCAGGAATTTGCGATTTAGAAAGAGCATAGGATCAGCTGGATTATCTCATCTGTTACCCCCTTGCCTCTTCTTCCTGAAATAAGAACTGAAGGAAATCCCAGTTGCAATATGTCGTGGTTTAACCCCAGCCAGCAACTAAGCACCAGACAGCTGCTCACTTACTCCCTGCCCCCAGAGATAAGGGGAAGAGAGTTGGGGAAAAAAAAAAAAGCAAAATTCATGGGTTGAGATACAGACAGTTTGAATAGGACAGAAAAGGAAGGGGCGGAAAATGGATTTACAAAACAAGTGATGCATAACAATAACAGTAGTAATAATAACAATACAACTGGAGTACACAAAACCAGTGATACACAATGCAATTGCTGACCACCTGCTGACTGATGCCCAGCCAATCTCTGAGCAGTAACCTCCAGGCAGCTTTTCCCCCAGTTTACAAAATGAGCATGACATCACACAGTGTGGAACATCCCTTTGGCCAGTTCAGGTAAGCTGTCCTGGCTCCATGTCCTCCCTGCTTCTTTTGCCCCAGTCTACACACAGGTGAGAAGCCAAAAAATCCTTGACAGTGTAAACAGTGCATTGAAACAACGAAAGCATCAGTGTGTTATAAACACAATTCTCAAACTAAATCCAAAACACAGCAGTGTACCAGCTACTAGGAAGAAAATTGACTTTATGACAGCCCAGATCAGGAGAAAATAGTACCTGGGGTGGTCAATCATGCACTTTAAAAGACAGTTGGGTTCTAGAATTCCATCATGTGGTTGAGAGACCAGCAAAATTCAGACATTCTAGTTTCAGTAGGTGTTTGCAGTTTAAAATTTTGCTCCAAACCAGAATAGCAGAATTCTTACCTCGAGAAAGCTGTGGAAAACATTAATTTCAGGTTGATGGTAATAAGTGACTCAGTTTTCCAAATTTTTGTATTACTTTGCAATATATAATATAAAAGGAAATATTTTGAAACCAAAACTCATTTTGAAGGAAGAAATTGAAACGTTTAGCTTGGAAATGTCACAACGAGACGTTCCCACACTGTTGGAACATCCCTCCACAACTTACTCTTTTTTAAATGACATTTTCAGTGCAACCAACACAAGTTTGCAAAGCATTTCAGTTTTGAAAAAGTTGCATTTTCCAGTGGAAAGCCATTTTTTCAAAGGTTTTCAAACCAGCTCCACTGGGAACAGGTGTCACAAGATTGCAACAATCTTCCCCTTGCAAAATTGCTAAATTGCAAGCAGGATCCTGGGACAGGGGCTGGGGTGTGCAAGGCTTTAGGGGTCCCAGGGTGCCCCATGGTTATGAAGGTTGAGAACCTGCTGCTTGAATAGCTTCTGGCTACCCATACATCTTGTCTCCTGCTGAACTTGTAGGCTGAACAGGCAGTAGCAACTGTGTGGGATTGTGAGGGGGAAAACCCCTCAGTATGTGGCCATGGCTACGTGTTCAACCCTGCAATGTCCTTCTCTACCATCCAAGTTTAGAAGTGATGGAAAGAAGGATTATATCGAGACTGGAGTAATGCTCAGATCAGGATGGGAATCTTTAGCAAGCCAAGAATGTGGAGGTAGGATGAACAGTAACACATGCCCTTAAATTCCCTCAGCAGGCTGATTTTGGTCTGGTAAGGTCCACTTGATGTGACTTGCAAAGGGGATTGCACTTCTCTTCTGTTCCACAAACATGGAAGAGAAGTTTAACTTGGTAGGTTCACATTGAAAGCAAAAGTACTCAACATTTTCAATGAATTAAAGCAAAAGTCTTATTCCTCTGAGAAGTCAGTACTTTCTGAAATGCACAGGTAAAGAGAAATCTGATCTGATTTAATACAGTCCTAAATAAAGTTCTTTTTACATTCCACCGCTTCCAAATGACCAAACAGATGGACTAATACCAGAAACTCAAGCTGGGCACAAATGAGTTGGCCTTTTTTTTCCCTTCCACTTTTCTCACAGGGAGTGCCATTTGAAATTATCTCCTTTCTTGTTAATTTAACGATTACCATCAGAAAGAGCCAGCGGCTGAAAAATTATAGTCAGTAATTATGATCGTGCAGACTCGCTCTGGGACTCGATGCAGGGAAAACATTGGATTGTGAGAATGAGGCTGTGATCCTCGGCAGATGCACTTTGGTGGATGGAGCCTGGAGATTTTGGTTGCCTCAGACCTTGGGGGCCCAGCCTGAGAAGCCTTCAGGAGAAAGAGTCACTGTGAGATGGCCGGCACATCTCGAGTTGGACACCCCTAAAAATACAGCCACCAGAAATCTTTAACCTTCACCTGTGAAGAGTTGAGCGGTTTTTTAACCTGATAAACAAGGAGAATCACATATTCCTCCTCTGTGCGTGGATGTACCAGTTCAGGTAAATGGTAGATGGACCAGTTAATGTCTTTAGACACTATGTCAAATGATGAATATTTATCATGTTTCAGTTTTAATTCGTGTGAAGACAAATACATATGTAAGACACTGCAGAGGCAGAATCACACGATCAAAGCCAGCTGGATATTACAGTGTTTAGGAACTGGCTGCTGAATAAAGCTCAGCTTTCCAATTATGCCCATTGCCTGAACACCTTTGGGGCTATTTTGCCCCTCAGAGATGAGGGAATCCCCATCACTTCTGAGGGCTGCCATGACGGTTGTCGTATAAGCCCGAAAACACCGCAGGCGGGACTCAGGGGTAGTGAGAAAAAGGGAAATAAAGTATGTCAAAACCCTGGCGTTCCACAGGAAATACTGGGACGGGGAAAGGACGCCCCCCGAGCCAGCCACAGCCGCCAACCTCCGCAGCCCCCTGGGTGCGGCAACCCGCGGCCCCGGCGCGAGAGCGGAGCCGGTCCCCGCTGTCCCCGCCGTCCCCACGCGGTGCGGGCGAGTGGCGGGGCCGGGCCAGGTCCCCGCGGCGGGGATGCGCCGTCCGCCCCCCCGGGCCGGAGGAGGCGCTGCCTTCCACATTGGCTGGGGGCCGGCGCGCCGCCTCCCCCGGCCCCGCTCCCCCGCGCCCGGCCGGGGGGCGCGGCGGCGGAGCGCCGGCACGACGG
>VWZP01008070.1:202010-383873 GCA_013396995.1 Dicaeum eximium | reverse complement strand
TTTACGGCGGGTGGCATTCAGCCCGGCTTTCCTGTGCACTTTTCCTCTGAAAACTCCGTCTTTGAGGCTGTAACCGAAATAAAAGGCGGTTCGCAATTTTGCGCGCAATGATGTTCCGTTAAAAAATGTCACTTAGTCGTCCAGCATCCTCAGAATGTCAGTAGGGTTTATTGGTTGGTTGGTTTGTTTTTGTCTGAAATTTGGAGGTCTGGGGGGGAAGGGGCTGAAAAAGAGTGAGCCTTTTAAACTTCACGCAGCATTTGTAATGTGAAATCTTCGTCTGTTGAGAAATAATTTTGAGTAACCAGATGGGCTTATTTCAAATGGGCATCTTTTTGTCTCAAAGACGTCTGCAAATCTCCATTGAGAACACCCCTGGATGAGGTATGTACCAAGCCTTTGGTAGGAGAGAGCTCATTACTGTGATTGCAGTTTGATTAAGTAAAATGGTGTCAGAAGATGAAGTCTATAGTTTTCCTTCTTTCTCTAGAATTGTCATCAGTCCTATTTTCTGTATGGCAGTAAATGATAACATTAAGAGTTTCGGCACATGTTTTTTTTTCTTTCAGAAGATAAAGGGACATATATAACATAAGGCCAGATAGCGAAATTCTCTTTGAGTATCTACTAGGGATTAAAAAAAAAAATGAAACAGTGTAGCTTTTTTAACCTGCTAAAGGTGTAGTAATTTTTTTTTTCCTGTTTTCTTAGATGCATAACGTTGTTTTCATTGTTATTGTTCACCCTTTCTTAAAGGAATATGGCATTCTCTGCTGGGGGTGGCATTGCTGTTAAGGCGAAGAATCAGAGCGATACTGAATATGATGTTTAATAACAAAATGTACAGCATTGCAAAAATTACTTGGCTGTGCCTAATTATTTTCGTATTACACCTCATATCAACCACCAGCATGGGTTTTTCCTTCTCAAGAAGAGAAAAAAGCCCTGTGACTATAGTAGGAATATTTATTAAGCAGGCAGAGTTTATTAAATCAGTCATAAAAGAAATGAATGTAACATCTTTAAACATTTCAGAAGATGAATGTGTAATTCCTGATTTGCTTGAGGTTAAAATTAGTTTTGTAGCAACGAGTAACAGCTTTGCTTTATTATCTGTTGGTCTTTGGAATAAGAGGCAGAACCATTTGAATAAAACCATTTTAAAGCAGAATTCATAAAAGCAATAATTGTTTGACTGAGCCAGCAGGCACCTATTGCCAGAAGGGAAAAAAAAAAAGTTGGCTAGGTAAAGAAATTCACTTATTTGTTGAGAATTTAGCTTGTTGACCATTCTATGATACCTAAACTCCCAGGTATGGACTCAAAATACCTATAAAACTCAAGGTGAAGGTGGAAGCAGGTTATAGTATTGCGAGGATGAGCCGGTGGATGCCTTTGATCCTGGCTGTTGTTCTTTGATGAATGATGTGAGCTCAGTGCATAAAGGACCCCGTTAAAGGCTTTCATGCTCTCTTGAAGGACTGACAGGTCTTAGCCAATGCAAGCCTTTCTTTAACTTCCCATATTACAAGTTTTTGATTGGGCAGCAGAAGTTTAGAAAGAAATAACTTTTTTTTTTCTTTCTTTTTGAAGCCATTTTTGACTTTCAGCCTTTAATGTGGCCGTCTCAAAATGCTTGCAGACTGTCATCCCACTGGGAATTTTGGTGCTGAAAATGCAGTGCACTAGAGGGGGAGAGCTGACATAGTTTCCTTCTCTATTGAGTTGAGGTGAGGTAGGCGAGGAGACAAAGAATCCAAACTCATATATTAATTTAGTACTGCCCAAGATTTTTATCAATACATTGCCATTCTTGATTCTGCAGGTCTCATGCACTGTCTTCCAGTCACCTAGTTTCTCTAATTCTGCATGGTTTAAAGAGAAATTACTGTAACTTCTCAAATGCAAACTTTGTGACCTCTCCAGTCATATAGTCACCTATCTAGGCATCTGCAGAATTCATTTTTCTGAATGGTGATGGTTCTTAATTTCTTTCCAGATGTCTGTTTTGTCTTTATTTGGCAGTCCTCATGAAACAGTAAATTATTTTTTTGCTGCAATTTCCCTAATAGTTTAGGCTATGTAACGTGATGAATATTCTACAAAACCACTCATCAACTGTTTAGGTGAGAATTTTGAGATTTTTCTCTTCTCTAGCAGCAAATTCACAGTCTGCTGATGATTTAAAATTTGTACTGTGGGCGACCCTAACACTGGGATTTGGCCAAGTTCAAAGCAGCTATGCAGATGGACACACAAGACAGAAGGCAGAGGGAAATAGACCCTTTTAATCATAACAAGGCTACTCTTGTTTTCTTATCTACAGTGAAAATGCATGCAAGTCCCTAGTACCTAAAAGCAAGCTTGCAAATGTGCCAGAATAGACAGCAAGAGCATTTGTTATTAATCCAAAGTTAAAAATGTGACAACCTGTGTTAGTACTGCTCTGTGTGTCTCCATTTCTAGACTGACACTATACTGCTGCCAAAAGTGGGCATCCCATCGCTGTTGGTGGGATAAGGATTCCCCCCCAAAATTCACACCCTTTGAAAGCATGTGGCTTTGTTAATGATTGCTGAAACCAGCTATGACCTGTCCTTTTGAAATGGCTGTAATGACTTATAAATCAATTTCTCGTTAGAGAGAACTTTCTTTTTTCCCCCTTTTTCCCAAAGGTGCTATTCTTGCCTATGAAAAAATGATTGGGTTTGCAGCATAAGGTTGGAGCAGATTTTATTCTGCCATTTGTGCCTCATGCAGGGGCATTACAGTGATGCACACCCCAAGCTCAGTTCTGCCTCCTTTCAGCAGGAACATCCTTTCTTGGTGAAACTGGCCACATCCAAATTACAGACAAAATAGATATTTCATTATAGTGTGTGTTAGTATGATGTTCACTTCTTATACCTTGGCTGGTGAAAGTGGATGTTTTATACAATTCAGATGTTGTATTGTTTGTGTAGATTGAGGCTAGATGGCGTCAAATAGTGCCTCATCCTGTGTTAACCTCTTTTATGGCAATTATATATTCTTAAGAAAGGTGTGTTTACTCACCACAAAGTACTGAGCAGGAGCAGGTCTGTACTGTCAAATCCCTTTCAGCCCTCACTGGAGCAGTTTCCAGCTTTCTGCATTTTAGGGAACATTTCAAAGTTTGTGTTTAGGATCTTGGGGGGCTCCTGCTTTCCTATTCTGCTGAGTATGTGAAATATGCTGTCAGAGACCACTGCTGTTAGTCAGTTGTACCTCTATTTTAAGGAATGCAGCACTGAAGTCCAGACTATGTACATGCCTGGAATATTAGGTGACATGTGTGTGTATATATATATATATATATATTTATGCAAAATAACTTTTACAGGATCTCAGTGATCGAGATACTATTTTTAGATTCTTGCTTTTAGCAAAAAAGGCTGTATATAAGGGAATTCAGAAGGATGTCAGCAATCATCTTGCCTATATTTTTTGTACCTACACTTCTAGTTTGTCTGCGTGTACTCTAGCACTTGAAATTTGAGTTTATGCATGACATACTGCAGGGTTTGTGAGACTTCAGTTCTTCCTCTAGGCATGTGGGTTTTTTTTGTTTATGTCTATTTGTAAGCTAATGCAAAGAAGTATACCTATATATATAAAGTCATAACTCATCCCTCAGTATATTTTAGCTATTTTTCGAAGTCTGATGTAATATTGGTTGGAGTCTCTCCACAATTTGTTGTTCCACTACTTGGATATCAAAATCTACTGTAATTCTTTTTCACTTCTCCTCTTCCCTCCCTCTCTCCTTTTTTTAAAAAAAGAAAATCATCTGCATATTTCAAAGACATACACCATTGCCAGGCAATCTGGTGTAGTGGCTTAATATGCTGGCAAATAATTTCACAAGTTATTTGTGTGTGTGAAGGCAGTATATTTGAATATCATTACATTGTGAATGTAACTATGAAGACAGTTATCTCAGCTTATTTAAATTTTAGGAAAGGCCAGACAGGTCCAGAAATGAAAGAATGTTTTTCATTTTTTAATTAGGAGTGCGTATTTTTCTCCTTTGCTAATGCTGGTGGCACAGGACATTGCAAACGCCAAAAGCCTTTTTATGCTAGCTCTGAGCATTGCCAATACTTGATGGCCTAAAAGAAGTCTGCAGGAGAAGCAGACTCTTGAAGACTGAGGTAGAAGGGATGTTGCTTTGCAATGTGTTGCTGGCCTTCTGTGCACTAACTTCTTGTTGTCTGTGAATCCCTTTTTCACTTTTGGTGTGTTTGTCCACCGTGTGTGTCACTCAATGGCTCCACTTGAGCACTGTCTTCCTTTCCACCTTTGAAGTCCATATCCTGTATGTCATTTTCCTTAAGCAGTTTGATTTCTGATAATGTCCCTGGCCAAATTTGCTCAGCTAACCTCTCCTGAGTGTCCTCAGCCTGGTCGCAATTGTCAGTGCATACAGTGCTGTTCTTTTCTCTGACCTTACCAAGGATGCCTTCTCAGAGCCCTTTGCATCTTTCTTCGTCATTTGAATACAGATCAGAAATGGACTTTCAAAAGAGCAAGTCATTGCCTGCAGAGTGAGCCGTGGATCTGTTCGTTCTTTATGGTGAGATCTGAAAAATCCCACTAGCTTTATCTTTCAGCTTATGGAGGTGTTTCTGAAGTTCACACAGCTCAGAAGAGGAGGGAGGTTTTCTCTCGTGCATTTTCTTCTCCACTTGATCTGCTTTCCTCCAGCCTATCACAAAGGCAATTCTTATCTTTCTCTAAAATCTGTATCCCTGCCTCACTGAGGCACTTCCACTTGGGTCTTCATTTCTTGCCTTTCTCCACTTTGCTCCTGTCTCTCCTGGAGATGTCTTATTCCTGGTAGGAGGACTGTAGATATCTTTCCTCTCTCCTACCAATCCTTACCACAGCAATAACTTAACCCACATTACCATTGCCCTCGGCATCTCCTTGCTATCTCATGATTTCTTTAATTAAAACTTATTACAGCCAGTTTGTTGCAGGGGGATGAGAAGGCAGGATGAGACACTCTGTGCAGTTTATGAGAATTCTCCCTGGAGCCTGATGTTTTTGTTATCTTTCTGTCTCTAAACCTTACTCTTTTAATAAAGTTCACTAATCTTTTCTGCTGCAACAAATTTGTGACCTTCTGTTTTCTGCTGTGGCCATTGCATGGAAACTATTTTCTAGGAGTGGCTCTCTCCCTCTCTCTTTCTTTTATTCCTAATAAATGTGTTTTTCCTCAGTTTGATCCTCTAGATATTACATTCTTCTGGAGACCTTTAGCATTTAGCATCCAATGGAGCCTGGTCTTTTATGTCCTGCTCTGTTGTTTCAAATGACTTCTCTCCCTGAAACTACACATTGTGTACTAAGCTGCCATTTCTTCTAGGTACTTCCAGGTGATTGAGTGTTCAGCCCCTATCTCTTTTGCACCTGGCTGGGCTTCTCTGTCCCCATTTAACATTTATGTCAATTCTGCTCAGCAGTAAGCGCCTGCACCTTTGGCATTAGAGAATGGCTAGAGAAGAGGCTGGAAATGACAGGATTTCTGTTGGAATTTTAAAATCCAAGATGAAATCTTTTGTTAAAAAGAAAAACTTTGAGAGTTCAAAATTAACCAGCTTAATGAGTTCTCTTCCATTTTCTTTAAAACATAAGTACCACGGCATTGTATCAAACTTTTCATATTATCTGTTCCTTCTGCTTTATTGGAAAAGAAGAATAGAAAGTCCTTTATTGGGAAACTAGTCCCTAAACTGGAGCTGATTTTAAGCAAGCAACCAGGTCATGATTGCTTCACTGTTTCTTTTCATCTGAGTCTTTCATACTTCAGCAAGACTCCTCATCCTCTTTCAAAATTCTATCTTTAGATGAAATTAAGACAATATGAAGTAAACTGTGAAAGATCTTTAAATCTGCAGTTATACAGTAGCCACCTCTGCCTTCCATCCTTTCTCCCAGAAGCTGGGCAGAGCAGGTGGCTCTAGTTTCCTGTTAATGCAACCCTGATGGTCTCCTTGGCTGGTTTGTGACCTCAGTACTTCATCTTGTCTACAACTTGGTAGGAAGTGTGTTGTATAAGGGGTTATATTTTACAAGCTGAGGAGTTTTGGGTGACCTCAGGAGTTCTAGAGATTTTTCTCAGGCAGATGGGGCAGCTGCCCCCACTCTCCCTCCTCTGCACCTGTGTGGGATGCAGGAGGTGCACCCTTGGTTTGCTTAATTCAGAGGGAGGGCTGCAAGCTAAGCCTCTGATCAGGCCCACACCCTGCCTCTTGGAATATCAGTTGGTGTCTTTATTTCCGGATGTTTACCTCTCAATCCAACATGGAACAACTCGAGCAGTTTAGAGATGGGCAGCAGGATGTAGATGTTGCCAGCATGCTCACCTGGCTCACAGAGAGCAAAGTTTTGGTCCCTCCCCCACACCAGAAGGAACAGGACTTCTGCCTTGCTTTTGAACCTCTCTGACCTTAGACACATGTGTATGCCCTGTCTGTTTGGGATGTAAAGTGCAGCCTCCTTTTCTCTCTACCTGCAAATCACCTGTGCTAAAACTGGTACACACATCTTGCCAACTTTGGAGGGAGGAAATAATACTATTCCTTTTAAAAATATTGTCCATCACTGATTAACACCCCTTGTCTTCCCCCTTGTTTTGTTTTTGTTCAGGTTGTCAGCTGCTGGATGCTGGGGGGTGTCACATAGGAGCCATTTGCCCACAAATTGGAACAGTCCAGCCTTATCCTGCTAGTGTGCAAACGGTATGTTAATTAACACAAATAACCATGTAGCTGTGCCTTCTTGCTAATTAAGGTTCAACTTGCCAAAGATATGATCATGTTACATAAGAACAAAATTGCGTTCATTACTTGCACGCCCTAATTTACCCCATAGCTGATAGTGCCTTGCTGTATCTAGAAGATAACATCCCTTATTTGCTCCTCTCTTAGCATCTGTGCTTCTTCCCAGTCCCTCACACAGAGAAAATTCTGACTGAAATATATGCAAGTTTTCCTGAATTAGGAGTGACAGCATATTTGCCATTTTTAGCCTAGGAGTAGCACAGTTTTGGAGATGGAGTAGTAAACCAGTAAATAGGATAGGGGTAACATTGCCTTTGCATTCTTCTCAACATGTGTTTTTTCCTTACTTGGTGTTACTGAGTCTGAGAGTGCCATTTCTCAGTCTGCACATTTCTTTCTCCAAGGCTTGGAAACCTTGTTCTGTCCTCGAAGCTGTATTGTCCATCACCATATGGGATAAGGTAATTATTAGCCATATAAATTTTCATTTTATAGGACAGTTCTAATTCTAGAGGCCAACAGTTACCATGGTAGGTCTCATTTCTCTCACAGTTTTATAGCTGACTGCATATAAGTGTAAATTACTGCTGTTTCTCCTGTGGTAGTTCTTTATGGACCCAGTCTGGGAGGAGTCCCAGTGTATTGGGCACTATGCAAACTTATCAGAAGATAATGTTCTTCTCTGAATCACTTAGAACCTTACAAGGTATAATCAAGGAGAGTGCATTTGTATATTTTTATGCATTCAGAAATTGTTTGAATTCTTCCTACTTGTCCTTTAGCCTGTTCCTAATTAACTATGATTATCACAGAAGAAATGTATAGACATGGAGATCAAAATATTTTCTAAAATGGAAGCCAAAAAGGTTTGATTGTGGATTTCCCTTTCTTGTTTTGATTCCTTTTCTTCCAATGTCAACATTTTTGCAGCTATCAGTATCATTATTGCATTGCTCATAATTACTTCCAAGGAAGAGCATAAATACTCACTCTATTCAGGCTATTAAAATTGCTTTACCAATCATCCTGTTTTGAAAATCGTTACGAATTCAGCTCTTTTTGTAGACAATGATAAAAACTTTCCAGCTCTCCTTCTACCCCAGAACAGCAGGAGAAGATAGGTAATAGCATTTTAATGAAGTCATGTTCTTGTTCCCCAAGTGAACAGGTCTTGTGGACCAAGAAGAAGGCCAGAGGAGGTATAATTCTCCCTGTTGTCCTTGATGATGACTTACCAGCCTCTTAAGTACTGTATATTCTTTTATTTTACCTGAAGTGTATTTATATTCTGATGTCCAAACATTTTTTAGGGCTATATGTAACCACACAGTGGAGGGCACTAGTAAGGCTTGCCCCCTCAACTCTTCACTAATTCTTTCACTTCGAAGGCAGAGCCTTACAAAGTTGTGTCTTCAGCCTTCAGGTGATGTTTAACACCTCATGTGTTTGATGCCCGGTGGAGTAGGCAGGGAAGAAGGGCCGGAGGAATTTGAAGGCATGTGGCTGCAGACAGCTGAGCCGCAGTTTGTCAAAGCCACTCCATCTAGTGGCAGTCACTTCGCACAGCTGGCCTGGCAGTGCCTGTCAACAGCTGCCGGACGCTGGGAGAAGGGTCTGAAATGGTGCTCAGCTATCACTGTTCTGGTCTGGTCTTCAAGATAAAAGATCCTTGAAGTTTTTCTCTGTTGTTTAATTCTTATCTGCAATCATAATCCAGTACTTGCGGTGAATTGCTGCATGCAGTTGTGGAAATACACAAAAAATTTTGAGTGCCAGTGTTGGTGCAGCCACTCCTTCATATTTAATCAATGTTTCAGTCTTTTAAAAGCTTTTTTAAAATGAGTGAGGTAGTTGAGCTCCTTTATGGAAGGAATGAAGCTCAGAGCTTTGAAAACTCAAAGTTGGAAGAGAGGATTCTGGCAGGGCAGGAGAGCTCTTGGCAGAGCAGGGAGGCTCTCCCTTACTGTCTCTCTGCCCATGAGGGGAGCTTTCTGCAGCACACAGCTGTCACTCCAGCCCCAGGGAGAGAGGGTGAACCTGTGTGGAGGACAATTCTTCTCTGTGGGAGCTCTGAGAAGGCAGAGGAGCTCCTGGAGTATTTTGTGGGGAGATGGTCATGGCTCTCGGGCAGGATGGGTTTGGGCTGTGCTGAAGCCAGCTGCAAAGAGCAGTGTGGCTGCATGGCATGGGGTGTCTGTTTTCATGGGTGCTGCCTGCTCACCACTCCAGGTTTGGACAGAAATGCTCAGAGCCAAAATATGTGTGTGGTACTGGCATGTGCACCTGACCATATGAAAAGACCAAGAACAAGACCATTGCTTCTGCCACTGTCTTGTCTTTCCATATCAAATCATGTAGCACCTGTGACCTGATATCTGCAGTGCCAAAGATCAGTCTTGCTTTCACCAGGCAGCTATGGAAAACCTCACTGATCTCTTCAGTGCATTTTACTAGTGAGCTTATACTGGGATAAGCTAGTATCTAAATTAAAATAAATGAATTTCCTGTAAAGTGTAATTCCAGATCAGGCAAATGGTTGTTTTACTGCAACTTTAATAAAAATCAACTGTAGCTTGAATAGGTGCATGCACACATACTGCTAGAAATTTCCAATTAGGATATTCCCAGCAGCAAACAAAACCAAAATTAATGTTAGCAGCATCCCCCAAAGCCTAAACTACACCACTAATGAACTCCCAAGTACTCTCAAAGAAAACTCTCTTTGCAGAGACAATAAGGTGAAAATTACTGTAATAATCTCTATGTAAAAATACAGAGGGGAAAAAAAAATCATTGACATTCAAAGTAAGACTTGCCTCTCCTGATCCCATTAACCATGTTGTTAGCATAGCATATGCATGCATAGTGATATTGTCACATAACTCACTGCCACCTTCAAAAGAGCACACAAGAATTCGTGTTCTTTCATTTGTATTTCAAATAAAGGTAGGGGTTGCATGGCATCTAATTCTGAGAAAGTCTGTACTTGACATGACTCCAGCAGGGATCAGCTACCTCATAACAATTTGTTTGTCTGTCTAGCAGAAGTGCTCAGTTGAATACAATTTATGAAGCTTTCCTCAGACATAATCTTCTTGACATGGGGCTGTGGCTTTACTCATTAAAATGGTTCTCTTTCTTCTGTCAAAAATATGCTTGAATAGCAGAAGATACCACAGCAATCTTTACATATTTATAGAACTACTTTTTTGTTTAATATTTTTTGTTATTTTCAAATTAATAACACATTCTTCACTTCTGGTTTTAAAATGGTGTTACAATGCTGAACTTAAAGTTGCCAGACTTCACCCAAAGCAGATTTATCGGCAGAGTCATCTTTGCAGTGTGTAACATCTGCAAATTCTCTAGGAACAGCTATAAAACAGAAAAGTACCTTCCATATTAGATGATTGCTGTTCATTTTTAATGTATGCTTCAGTGACATTTCCCTCCCTCACTGCTCACGCCCTCAAAATTAAATTCCTTAATACTGTCTGTCTGTCTAATAAGTGTTATTTGCTGAGCAAACTGTGTCTGCAAAAGCTGACTCAGCCAGTACATGTTGTGTGTAGTGACTGTTCTGGTAAGGGTTGTTTGTACTCATACTTTTTTGCAGCACTGGAGTTGCAGTGTCTTCTGAAGGTCTAAGTTCATATATTCCCTTTAATACTCAATGCCCAGGCCTGCTTAATAAAAGGCAAAACTTTAAAGAGCTATGGAAAAATTCTTGAGTGTTCACATGCTATAAGGGCAGTATAAATATATCATCAGCCAAGTGATCTCTGCTTCTTTGGAAATGCTCATGATTTCACATATTTTTGAGTACTGCTATTGTTGTAG
Organism: Dicaeum eximium; assembly: GCA_013396995.1. Lineage (NCBI taxonomy): Eukaryota > Metazoa > Chordata > Aves > Passeriformes > Dicaeidae > Dicaeum > Dicaeum eximium. The sequence goes on along the minus strand of VWZP01008070.1, from coordinate 373,227 downwards.
AGAAGCATTCTTTTCTTCTTTCTTATAGTTCTCATAGGAAAAGATAACAGTGGTACCTACTGTGCATGTCTTCTCTTTGGGAGTTGAGGTGATCAGTATTCTGATTTTGGCAGATAAACTCTTGTAGGCTTTCTGATAATTTATTGTCAGTTGTGTAAAGTGAACAAGTTAAGTCAGTACAAGTCTATGTACTGGCATCTAGGATTTCTTGAGTGCAACAGTTTCCTCCATACTAAAAGCAAGAAGAAGCTTGGTTTGCTCCTGTTGCTGATTAATCATAGAGATGTCCCACTGCTGATGTAGAATATTTGTAGCACACAAAAGGAGTGACTCTGGCTCTTATTTGTATTCAGATCACTCTCATCCATTGAGGTGGTGGAAGAGGGCCCCAAAGCAGATGTTCAATCCATATTCAAGGCATTTTCTATCAGCAAAGTAATATAAAGGAGTACAGCATAACAAAACCTGTAAAACCTGTCTTACATGTTGATGTGTGCTCAGGTGCTGATGGGGTCCTCTCCTGAGGGAACCCTGACTGGGAGCTGTTCCCCACAACTAGTCACCATCCCTGAGCAAAGGCTGTACCTGACAGATCTCAGAGACTACTGGCTACTTGGGGACCTTCTGCTGGGTCCCCCCAGTTTTGGAGGGGACAGAATGTTTTTGAGGGTGTCCCCAGGGGTACAAGTAACATTACAATGCTTCTCGCAGAAGCAGTAGCTCCTGGTTCCTTTTGCCTGGAATTTTGGCCATTGCTTAAACTTGGTTATCCAGGCACTTGAAACTTGAACTGCCCTGACTGAGGCTTCTGCTGGGTACAGAGCAGATCACTGATTCTCTCACTGACTTACCACACCTTTCCTGACTGTGGACAGAGTTGGGTAACAGCTGGGTAACCCAGCTCTCTCATATTGCTCAAACATCCCAGTACCTTAGTTTGCTTAGCAGAAGGAAGGAATAGAGTAAACTTTGTATATGAGTGTAATGAAGCTATATATTTATTGATCAAATACCTTGCTAATAAATTTGCAGTAGCAAAGTCAGGATGTTAATAGACCTCAGATTGCTATAGCATGATAATAAGAATATACAGGCATACTGGGTGAACTGTGAAATATGGACTGTATGGCTCTGTCCCTGTTGCCTCTCTGTTGTCAATTTTTCAAAACCCTCAGTGCCTTTTGAAAGAAAAACAAAGAAGGTGGTGACTCAGTTTAGTGCTGCTCCTGCAGTGGCACTTGGTATTATCTAAATGAAACAAGCCCAAGGAATACTGGTCTGCAAGGTACTTTGCAATCAGAAGCTGAGAAAAATGTCTTTCTGGTGGAGCAGCTCAGAAGGTTTTGATGAGAAATGAAAATTGCTTTCTTGTGAAAGTCTCAATTCCCTGTTTTTCATGTCACTTCTTAGTGTAATTCAGTTTTAGTGAAATCCAGGTGTTTTGTTTCTAAGTGCTCCATCCACCCTGATTTCCCACAAAAAGAAGTTGGCAAAGTTAGACCGGCACTGAATACCCAGAGAAGGGTTGATTTTGTTTGACACAGTTAGGCTAAGTTGTCTGTGGAGTTTGTCTCCCTGTTTATGTTAATAAAGTCTGATCTTTTCCCCATACAGGACTTCCTCCGATGCATTTTTCCATCCTACAAGTATCTCTGAAACCAACAAGACTGGGGTTATGAAGTCAATTCTAGATGGCCTCGCAGATACAACTTTCCGAACAATCACGACAGATCTGCTTTACGTGGGCTCCAACGATATCCAGTACGAAGACATGAAGGGCGACATGGCATCCAAGCTGGGGTACTACCCCCAGAAGTTCCCCCTTTCTTCCTTCAGGGGTGATCCTTTCCAAGAAAAAATGACTGGGGGAGATGATTCCCTGTTGAGCATTATCCCCTCAGAGCAGGTCAACATCACAGAGTTTTACAACAAGTCCCTGTCCACTTTTAAGGATAATGAGGAGAATATACAGTGCGGGGAGAACTTTATGGATATGGAGTGTTTTATGATCCTGAACCCCAGCCAGCAGCTGGCCATCGCCGTGCTGTCGCTCACCCTGGGCACCTTCACAGTCCTAGAGAACCTCCTCGTCCTGTGTGTCATCCTCCACTCCCGAAGCCTCCGTTGTAGACCCTCCTACCATTTCATCGGCAGCCTGGCTGTGGCCGACCTCCTGGGCAGCGTGATTTTTGTCTACAGTTTTGTGGATTTCCATGTTTTCCACCGGAAGGATAGCCCCAACGTCTTCTTGTTCAAACTGGGTGGAGTTACAGCCTCCTTCACGGCCTCTGTAGGTAGCCTTTTCCTCACGGCAATAGACCGGTACATCTCTATACACAGGCCGCTGGCCTACAAAAGGATTGTTACCCGACCAAAGGCTGTCGTAGCATTTTGTGTGATGTGGACCATCGCTATCGTAATAGCCGTTCTTCCTCTGCTCGGCTGGAACTGCAAAAAGCTCAACTCCGTTTGTTCAGACATATTCCCTCTCATTGATGAGACCTACCTGATGTTCTGGATCGGGGTCACCAGCGTCCTCTTGTTGTTCATTGTCTATGCCTACATGTACATTCTGTGGAAGGCTCACAGCCACGCTGTGCGCATGTTGCAGCGAGGCACGCAGAAAAGCATCATCATTCAGTCGACGGAGGATGGTAAGGTACAGATCACCAGGCCTGATCAAACTCGTATGGACATCAGGTTAGCCAAAACCTTGGTCCTTATCCTGGTTGTTTTAATCATATGCTGGGGCCCTCTCCTCGCCATCATGGTGTACGATGTCTTTGGGAAAATGAACAAGCTCATCAAGACTATCTTTGCCTTCTGTAGCATGCTCTGTTTGCTGAATTCAACAGTGAATCCCATCATCTACGCTCTGAGGAGCAAGGACTTGCGACACGCCTTCCGCAGCATGTTCCCCTCCTGCGAAGGCACCGCGCAGCCCCTGGATAACAGCATGGAGTCTGACTGCCAGCACAAACACGCCAACAACGCGGGGAACGTGCACAGGGCTGCCGAGAGCTGCATTAAGAGCACAGTTAAGATTGCCAAAGTTACCATGTCTGTCTCCACAGACACAACTGCTGAAGCGTTGTAAGTCAGAGACTTCTCAGTGTTGTGAAAAAAGGAGTTTAAAGTTTAAAAAAAATAAAAATTTTAAAAAATCAACAACAGAAAAAACCAAACTCATGGCTTAACGTGTTTGTACCCTCCTGTAATATTTTTTGGTTTGTCATTGTAAACTGAGCGATGATCGTGTTAAGAGCATTACCATCAGCCAGTTCTTCAGGTTTTACAATTAGGGATTCTAGCTAAATTTTCACAAGTTTTTCTCAAAAGGTGTTTACTGAATAATAGTGTTTCCTGAAAGAGGACAGAGAAAATACCAGATTAGCAATCGTTCCTTTAGGGGTATGAAGAAGAATTGTGAAACCTAATTGAAAAATAACGCGTCCTAAACCAATACCATTGAATAAGAAAAAAGCCTTGTAATCATGCTGTTCATTTCAATGTGAAATGTATTTCATGTCTGTAAGTAATAGGAGTTTCTGAATTTTTCCAAAAGCAGCAGTGCTGAGTTTAGAGGTTTTGTAAAACGTGTCGTGTCCTGTGAATTGTGTGCTGTTTTATTATGTGTTATTGATATTTGTCTGATTAAACAAAGTGATAAGGTAGAATTCCGTGGAAATAATGTGAAATGTGATATGTAAACCCCATTGAAAACACTTACTGTATTTGAAGAATTCCTACGAGACATTTTGGAAATTTTACACTTTTAGTGGTCTTCTGTGGACTTAGAGGAGAGGCTTTGTGTTCTTCTACTAAGATTATTTCCCCACTACCTTTTACTTTCACATGCATATGAGACTAACAGCAACAGAGGAATAGAGAAGGAATGTGAGAAAGGAATGCATTGGTTCAGACTTTTAAATACCACTGCGTTTATACAAAAGGATTATTTTTGGTTGCACAGACTACTGCCCTGCTCTTGGGCGTTGTGTGAATACGAATACTGAAAAGCAAAGGTCCTGGATATTGGCTCCTTTAATGGGCATCTGGTTTTAAGCCATGTGCTGGTGTTGGACCACTGAAGACAGCATGTGTCAGACTCAATGTGCGATGTTATCACTGTGCAGTCAACGTATACTTGAAGTGTGTCACATTCCTGTATCCCAGGTCTAAGCAGATTCAGAGCCTGAGATGCCAAACTCTCGTCTTCACTAAAAGAGGAGGAAATATTGTCAGACTTAGACATTTTCTTATTGTGTGAGCGTGTATATAAATAAATATCTCTGTGTGTGTACGTGTGTGTGCGTGTGTGTGTGTGTGTGTAAGTATTCTAACCAGTGTGAGTCATGGTAGCATAGCTAAGATAGGACACTATGACCAAATGTAACTGTATTTCTTGTTGCACGCTTTGCACACAAATTCTGTTTCTAAAATTGAGTTCTTCCAATTGATTACTGGTGAAGGTACCTTACTAAGAACATCTTGATCCACGCTGAGGTGTGTATCCATGTGCTAGAGGAAGCAACCTTTCAGTTGCACTTGAGAATAAAGGGAAATGGGAGGCAGGGAGCATGGAATGAGCCTGCACTGACAAATGCTGCGGCTTTTGATGGTGTTCTTGAAGACTGAGAATGCCAGGAGTAAAATGTAGTTTGTTTTAAGGCTGCGAGTATTGAAATCTGTTAGCTTGCATTGAGGTGCGTCTCCCTGAAACCACTGACAAGGTTTGACACTACCAGGAAGAAGTTACTGAAGGAAAATAGTGACTCTGTTCCATGGTGGGACAGTTTCTGCAGCCTGGGGCTACCACAAGGAACGTGCTACCAGATAGTCTTTGCAGCATGGATATTCTGTGATTCTGTTCTGAGTCATGAGGTCTGGGATCCTCTTCTCTGCTGCCTTGGTTTTTCAGACCATGTCCTCACCCTGCTGTGTGATTTCTGCCAAAATAGCTGAAAACACAGCTTAGTCCTTAAGCTGCCTGGCACTTACTGCAACAGGGGTGACTTTCTCTGTGGCATAGAGCCAAATCCAGACTGCCTTGCCACCCATCCTTGTGCGTGGGTAGGAGAGAGAGGGCGACAGCCCGGGCACTCTGGCTCCCTTAGTTCAGGCCAGAGCAGCCAGCTGAACGAACAGCCAGCCCCTTTCAGCCAGTGCCTCTGTGGGGGTGCACGTGGCTCCAAGTTTAGGCTTGGTGAGAATGGTGTGTTTTAGAGATAAGACTGGACCAGGTGAGGTGCTGAGCAACAGCTGGAAGAGACAGGGGTACTTTCCTCCTCCACCCACCTCCCCTGCAGCTTACCTGTGTGATGATGCCATCAGGGCACCACGCTCTCAAGGGGCCCACGGCAGTCAGCCAAAACCAGTGGATTGCAGAGGATTCCCAGAGGATGTCAACTCCTCCTGAAAGATCTTTTTTATGTCAAAGTCTAGTCCATCCTAAAGCAGTCCTCTTGGAGGAGTGGGGGAAAGCCCATTTGAAATGTTAAGGGTATTTTAAGAGCCATTTTTGAAACTGTCTTCTTGTGAATTAAATGCAAACTTTGTGGAATTTTGTTGTGCATTCAAGTTCTAAATTTTACGATAAATCATGGGACAATGGGGCTGTCTTGGCACTTAACTTGGTGCTTACTGATATAATAAGAAATAGCATCCTGTGAAATGTTATCGTCTGTCATCAGTATCTTCATTTGCATAATGAGTTTTTCTAAAGCTCTGGGAACTGCATCGGTTCACTTAGAACCATTTATTAAAGAGTTGGCAACAATTTCCTTACATGTTGCACACTAAGTAGAACTATTCTTTCATTAGAAGAATCTGCTGCCGTTCCAAGATAAGCTGTACTTGTACTTCAGCTTTAGGTATTCTGAATTTGCAGTTGGCTACCTTCACTTAGTGACAGCACAGCCAAACGATACTGTGTTCCACAGCCACCCACACCATCATCACCATCATCATCATCATCATCATCCACCCACCACCGCTAGTTGCAGTTATGTGTGTGTGTACCAACTCCAAGTGTCACGTATCTACCGAGAAGACCATCTTTGTCACACGTGTGCAGAGTTAGATTCTCGACAGTCTAATTGTATATTTGTATGATATAATATCCTCAGTGCTGTGCAATCACTATCCACATCTTGCACTGGCCTTTCGATGAAAATTTTAGTGTGTCTGTTGTGAGATAGACAGCGCGTTCTACCTGCTGTTATTGGGCTGAATGTATGTAAATAAGTGGGAAAAAAAAATCACCTGTACAAGCAGTGGCCTAAAAAGTCTGTAATTGTGGACTAGGAAAATTGTTGAAGTTGCTGTGACATCTCAAATACTACCTTTGAATAAACTGTTTACAGGGTCTCTTGGGATGCTGTTTCATGGTGAAAGGAAAATTTTTCCTTGTGATAATAGGAGGTAGAGAAATCAGATTTCCTGAGATTTTTATTTCCAGTGTTTCGAAGTGGAGAACATAACTCTTTATTGTCTGTAAATCTAACATTATTACTTCCTCTTAGAAGAATATTGTATCATTAGATGTTTGTTTGAGCTGGTAACATTCTTGCAACTGTTGCAATATTTTTCATTAGCAACCTGTATAATAGTTTGTACACAAGTACTGTTCAGATTGTCATGAAAAGTAGCTTTGACCATTTACTTACCAGTAGCAGAATAGTATTTCTGTAATATTTCCAGTGTATTCCTACCATATCATATTTTATTTCTATAATGTAATTAAACTGTTATTTATTCAAGGAGAAAAAGTATTCCTCTGCTTTTTTTGTTTTCCAAATTTTGAGATAACTGAGGAAGCCACATGATGATGCTGCCTCATCCCACGATCTGGTGCTCTACATTTTGTTTATAAGTTTGTCTGTCAGATGCTGAAACAACTGCTTAAACAACTTCACAACAGGTTGTCAAGCTTTGTGGGTTTTAATTGTACCTTGATATCTTTGAAGGAGGAGGTAGATCATATATTTTATATTTGTGTATCCAGTACTATGGAGACTAGAGAAATGACAGTTAAAACTTCATCTCCTGTTTCATTATGTAGGCAATTTCCCCTTTCCTCAGTATTAGCCCAAATGCAATAAATTCCTTTTGCCTTCCTCAGATGCATGTTAGCTCAAAGATGTCACATTAAGACAAACCCATATACTTCAGAAAAACAAAACACAAAAGAACAGAAGAAAGAAATACAAATTAAAATAGTGCTGCCAGCAGCAGTGATGACCTAAATTGGTTATTCGGGGCTGTAAATGTAATCAAAGATTTCAGACAAACAAATATTTAGTCCAGTTTTGGCCAGTGCCAGTGGGGACAGAGTTGATGGGTGTAGGGAGTGCATGATGAAGTGGTCCAGGAGGGATTCATTGAATCCCTGCACAGAGAGCAGGCTCAGCCGTGCCACTGCCAATGAATCACACTAAAGTGCTCCCACTGCTGCTCATCCACATATGAAAGGAAGGGTTGAAAAAGCCCACTAAATGCTGTAGAAAGGTCCCTGCCTCTTTCAGAGGATCAGTTTTCCGTATGACTTAATCTCAGATTCATGTTACTCGGGCAATTTTCCTTCTTCACATCTGTGGTTTGAAAACATCCTTGGGGGATAAAGTGAGCATGTCACAGAATCATGGAATCATTTAGTTTGGAAAAGACCTCTAGGATCATCAAGTCCAAACATGAACCTCACACTGCCAAGGCTTGGGATCATGGTTGTGTCACAGTATTCGTACTTTTAAAAATTGGGTCACTGGTGAATTGAGAAAGTCTTGGCAAAGCAAAAGCAAGTAGAAATAAAAGATAGCTCTTAATCTAATCTTTAGCTGCATACTACATTTAAATTAAATTTGAATACTTCTGCTAAAAGCTGCCACTTTCAAAGCAGGAAGGAGACAATTCCCTCTGTATTTCCATGGTCATTGGAAAACAAGGGTTATGCTGCCACAAACCAACAGCTTCTCTTGACAGTAACATCTGGCTGTATTTATAAGTCTCTTCTGAACAACACAAGAGGAAATACTGACAACTTTCCAAGCAACTGCTTTCCCACACTATACCAGCTCAGGAAGCATGCGGGCAAATGTGCCATTATAATTTCAGCCCTTCAGAGGAACATCTCTTACTGTTTCTGCTTTTCTGACAGCTGTTTTAAGAAGTCACAATATCATCATGCACACACATCAATGAAAACAGTTTGTTGGGTTCATTGAATTGGGTTTTTTTAATGTTTTGTCTTCAATGAAAACCCAGCTTTGGCTTGTTGTAAAGTTAAATCACCATACCAGGGAACAGTTTATAATAGAAGAGAAAAAATAATTTTTCCTATGTTTAAGAAAGCATAGGGTGGGGAGTGTATCTGACAGTTTAGAATATGTGTCTTCATTATGTTTTTGTCCACTGGTCTTCTTAGGTAATCAATATAAAGAATTTTCTTTAAATAGCAGTACAAAATATGAAGCACAATCGCCTTTAACAGAACTCCTTTAATATGAGCAGCCATCTAATACTGATCTTTGAAGTTCAGTTAGGAGAAAAAGTGATAATGAGCCCAAGGTAATCTTAATGATGAGGTATGACATGTTCAGGTATTGCTTTCCAATAAATCATCTTTCATATTTAGAGCACTCACTTTAATGCTAAAGCTTTTTAAGGTATTGAATCCTGTCTCAATAAAGTCTCTCAGAATTTTTATTGACTTCAGCCGAAATTATATCTTACCCAGGTTTTTGAACTATCAGTGTGCATTTGGAAAGTGCAATTTTATACTCCAGTGTATTTGCATTTTCACTGACATTAAAACAAAGATGGGACAGAATAAATAACAGCCTTTATATTCATTGGGGATTTTTACCTCCAAGAAAATCTATTTTGAATTTTGGTGGGTCAATGCAGAATCATAAAGTCTGGCAGGAGTTCAGTGGACTTGTCATGTGAGTGAAGAATTTATTTATCCATATGTATGCAGATAGGGTAGAGAACATCATGAATGAAGCTGCTGTCATTAATGCTGACTGAGTTGCTTCCACTACCTTCTTGCACTGGTACTGTTTTGATGCTACTTTCTTTCCTTCTCACATATGTGTATGCATGGTGAAAACAGGCCACACACATTCAAACTCTTTTCCCAAAATAAAGTAGTATCTCTACCTATTTTTGTTTTATTTTAATGATATTATTAATATTTATTCATACTATTATGGGAAGCAATGTCACAACCACTGTTTCCATGAAAGGGAAGTACCTCTCCTGCCATTTGAAGCCATATCTGGATGGATTGAATCCTGACATTGTTATGTGAACCATTTCTTCTTTTTCCCTGTGGAACTCACTGTAAGTCCTCCCAGGGCTCAGCACAACAGGGATACTCCATTTTCCATCCAGCTGAAGAGAGGGATAAGGAGAGGGAGCTGGAAACCCCTTGGTCCTTGTTTCTGCCAGACTGTTCCTGGAGCTGCTGTGTGTGTAATGCTGAGGGTCTCCTGAGACTTCCCCACACTGTCTGTTCCCTCCAGAAAAGTGGTGGCTGTGGCCTGGCTGACAGCAGAAACCAAATCAAGAGGGGTGAAGAATAATCTTCTCTGGTTGAAACTCTGAAGAGAGAGGATTTAAGACTTTGCAGTATAATGAATCAGAGATGGGGATCTGCTGTGTGTCATGTCTTTGTTATGGAACAAGGATTAAGGGTATCATTTTAATAGAGGAATATGGGAAGTTAAACAGGCTATGGATCCATCCAGTAAACACTCCTCCCAAACCTTCAGAAGGGTAGTAATAAATCCTGTAAGACCTTTCATCAGCTGCCTGGGGAAAGAAATATAATCATTGTCTCTGCAATGCTTAACTTGCAATATAATTCAAAGTCATTTTAAAATTATACACCTACCTGCTACCAATGCAGTCTGAGTAGGCAAAATTAGTAACAGGCATGCTCAGTAAACCCAAGGTTTAAAGCTTTAGCTAGAATGTTAATGTCTAAATTGAGTAATACTATCTGTCATGAAAATTACAGTTATCTACCTCCTTATCTTTTCCTATTTATTTGAGGGGTTTTATTTATTCTTATTATAGCACTTGCAAAGCCTGATAGCTCTGGCAGAAGGAGAGACAATCTCTCTGCATGTGGCCACTGATGTTGCTGAATTGCCTGCTGCAGCATGTTCAGGGCACCCAGGGAATGCAAAACGCTGATCTGCACAAGGAGGCAAAGAGAGGGGATTTGCTACTCCATAGCCAGCCTAGGAGTTGATTAAAAAAGAGCAAAGCCTTCTGGGCTGGAGCCCCTTACAACCTGGGAGATGCTGGGTGGGCACTGTCACAGGGAGAGGAAAGCTCCGTGTTCAAAGTCCTGCTTTACCTTTACTCCCTCCATGGCAGCAATTGCTGGGTTCCTTGGCAGGGAGCCCAGTGAAAATTGTTGTACTCCAGGGTTAGTGCCCATGGCAAAGCACTTGGAAAGGGACCTGGCTGCTCCCTGCCCGTGCTGAGTGTGAATTGTGCCTCACTTGAAAGTTGGACTTTAGACGTCAAGTTGGTGTTTAAGAAAAGGTTCCACTTCCACCTTTGGAGTGCCTGGAACTGACCAAAATGTGGATATGTGTGTACAATAAAAAACTACACATCTACTGTTCTTAACAGATAGATTGCAGGAAGAATAGCTTAACAACAAAGTGTCAGTAAAGATTCAAAGAAGGCCACCAATAAATTAGTCATTAGCCCAAATACTTTTCTGTGCAAGTGATATATACAGGTAAACAATTTATCTCATTTTCCCCTGGGAAAGCTGAGGATCTACTTTAGCTTAGGCAAAGGATGGGTTGTCCCACTCAATACCAATGCAAGTGCTTGCATCCAGTGCTAGAATGGAAAATACAGGGACCATAAGCTGACCTCCTAAACAGATATACAAGCTGAGAACTGTTAGGTTCTCTCATCCAAAACATTTAGCCCTGATTTGAAGTGAGTGTCCATAATTTCATTCCTTTTAAAACTCATTTAAAAGAACACTGGGCCCTGTAGATGCTTTGTTTTGTTGTTGCAGACATGATGAAGCTACTGGCTGTCGTAAGAAAGGACAGGGGGCATTCAAATTCAGTGCTGCTCTATGCTCATGCTTGAGCTCTTTGCCCTTTCTTGCTGATTACACAAGGTTTTTAAAGAGTTATTTGAGATCTAATCTTAGCTGCTGTGTCAGCTGGCCCCTGCTGAGGCTTAAACCCTTCTGCTGACCAGGAAAGTGTAAACTGCAATTTCAAAAAGAAATATGTCACTTGCCTTCTAGAGAACAGTAGGAGAGAGCCTTCTAGAGAGGAGGTGGGAATAAATAAGAAAGTGTTTTTCCCAGAAAAGTGAACAATGGCAAGGCAGGAGAACATGGGCTGATGCACATTTTCTGTGGTCCCATGCCCTCTGGCAGTTTGTTCCTTCTCTCCGTGCTGCCACCTCCACAGTGCCAACACAAGTGCTTGCATGCCTGCCTGGTGAGTCAGATCCAGCTGAACTGATCCAGCTAAAAAAAAATCTGTTTGGACATACTATGCCTGCCAAATCATGTCCAGACTACATGACCTGGGTTTTAGAGCTGGAAACTGGAGCAGAATTTGTCACACAGGCAACTCAACAGCTCCATCAAACCTGGTTCCTGCTGTGCCAAGCACGCAATGGGACGTTCAGGGTCTTGTTTTTCATTATCAGAACAATCTGAAACTGTTCTGTGCTTCCAAACAGGAGCTCTGAGGGAAACTTGAGTTTCAGAGCCGATTGAAGCACTAAAACTGTAGGGGCTGCATCTGTGTCCTTCACAGGCAAAGCTCCCACCAGAGGAATGGGCAGGCAGAACAGGCAAGTCCAGCCCCAGCCCCGTGGCTGATGTGCCCACCTTGCTCTGGGCATGGCCTGGGGAATGCCTTTTCCTGCTGGAACACAACATCCCAGGGCAGGCAGGGCCAGCGTGGTGGTGCTGCAGCAGCCCTTGGGTCACAGGGTGAGCACCCCTTGGCACAAGTGGCCACCACTTCTGGGGCAAACTCCTCTTGCTGCCTGCTTCAGGAGGCCCCTCTGTGTGCTGCTGTGGCTGTTCTGTGCTGTCACTCTGGGGAATCAAAGCAGTAAGGTACTGGGAGCCAGAGCAGCGTGTTTCTCATCACTGCAGAGAGGCACAGAGATGCTTTGCAGGAGTTGCTGGCCAGTTGGAGGGTAGTTGTGGAAGCAAACTACATTTCAGGTGCATCTGCAGCTCTCAGCACGACAATCACCACAACCTTTTCAGCAGCATGATCACTTCTTGCCTTTTCATTTCTCAAATTTAATTTAATCCCTATCAATGACATGAGCACTTGGGAAATGTTCACTCAAAAAAAAACAAGTCAAACTTGGATTACACAGGCCTGTATTGTTAAAAAAAAGAAGAAACTGCCTAGTTCTGCATCAAAAAAATCAATCTTCTCTAAAGGCTGAGTTGGTAAATAAATCAGGAGGGGAAGCTGCTGTAAATTGGAAGAGCTCTACCACATTCACAAGCAGAGCAATAGAGGCAAATCACACATGAGTCAGCCACACTGCTGAACTGTGGATGTGTTTCCTACCCAAAAGTAATTGCAACCATATCCTTTCAGAGGAGAGCAAAGCACCCCACATTTTCCCTGTGGTACAGAGACTCACAAGGTAAGCTGGTAGACATCATCATCCCTGGCAGTCCAGACTGTACCTCTCATCACACCAACATGTACCTTGTGTCCCCATGAGCCACCCTAACCTAAACTGAGCCAGACATTGCCAGTAATGTGTAAGCTTTCTGGCCAAAGAGGATTAGACTCATAATATCCCCCTTTTCAAGTCACTGAGTTAATGGTCTGGTTTTACTTATATTGGTTACACCTGACAACTCATGATAATAGAGGCTTGAGGTATTTGCAACAGCACAAAAAAGACCCCAAACCAACAAAAACCAAACCAAAACAAACAAACAAAAAAACCAAACCAGAAAACCCCACCAACACTAGCAGCCTTTGTCAAATAATTCCTATGAAGGAAACACAGCATTACATTATTAAAGCAGTATTTAGTCTGCAGCTAAAAGGCCACAAAAGCCTTTACTTCTCACTGCTAACTCAGGTCTCCTTAAGAAGCTCGACTGGGATTTAAAGGGTAAGTATTGTGGAAGAGTCTGCAGATGAGAGAGCAGAACCCTTAATGCTGCCTTTTCAGGACATTATTCTTTCCATTTGTATAGAGACAATTGCTTCAGCTAACCTGCCTGGCCTGTACCCTAGGCAACCTGACATATTAAAACTGCCTAATCCATCAAACAAATGGTTTGTCCTGGCTCCATCAAAAGTAAATAAATAGCTATCCCCCCTCCCTGAAAAACAAAATGTTTCAACATCAAAAAAAGCATCTTCCCTGCCTCATCTTCCCCCCTCCACATGCCCAAAGGGAGAATCTTACAGCATGGCCACAAGGTCTGCAGAAGAGCAATATCTAAGGAGTATCACTTAGCACAGACATTTCTAATATATCCTTGAGCTCAGGAATCTAGGGGAGAGTTGGTCATGGAGCTGGAATATCAACCCCTCTGGTGTGGCTACACGATTAAAAACAGACGTTGAGGCTGATGGCTTGTCATCAGCCTCAGATCAGAGTCTTGCACAGCACTAGGCATCTCCTCTTCCTTCCCTACTGTCTTCAGCAGCCTGCAAACAGCCTTTTCCAGTGCTCCTCTCAGGATCTTTGTTTTGAAAATCTGAATTTATCTACTGCTTTTGGTTTCCTGGCTGGGGATGCATACAAGGAGCCTGCTAATGAAGCTGAGAGAGCAGAGTCAAAGCACTTTCTCAATGCTGGCTGGCCCAGGTGGAAGAACACTGGCCAGTCACTATCCCTGCATGCATGCTAGAAGATAATGCTGTGAAACACTGCACAGCAGGTACAGGCACAGGGCTGGGGCTGTGCATCCCTGCACAGGCAACTCAGCATGATGCTTTCCTTGTCCCGTGCTGCCATGAGCCATAAAAAGATCTAAATCCCACCATATGCCAGCCATCCTAAGCCTCATTAATTCACCATGGTTTGACAGCATCTAATTTCTAAAAGCACTTAAAATCTTTAGTAACCACCATTAATACCTCCATTATGGAGCATAAAGGCTTATATGCACCTAAATTGGAGCTCTGAGGTGGCACCCTGGTCCTGGGCTGAATAGGTGGACAAGGGACAGCTGCCTCAGTCACCCACCCTTTGTCTTAGGCTGCAGGCAGGTCTCACCTCTTGCAGCAGCTGCACTGTGTTCTGCAGCAGGCACAATGATGGGTATCACTGGCTGGCCAGGATTTAATTAAACACAGATGGAACTGAGGCAGCCCGAGCTTGATGCAAAGTGCTTCAAGCTCTCGCTTCTCCTTAGGGTTCACAAGCTGCAAAACCAACACTTCCCAGTTTGGTCATAAAACTTCCTTAAAGCTATTTGCTGCTTGTTTTTTGAAGCAAAGCTTTCATTATCTAGAAGAGACATTCAGAGACACTCACAGCAACTTATCACTAATAAAAATAAACATTAGGCCTGGACAGGCGAGGTAGATCGGTGCACTTGCTCAGTAGCTGCTTCTGCCTTGCCCAAGCACCAGCTGGGAATGGCCACTCAAAAGCTTCTTCTCTGGAACTACCATTATTTACAGAGATGTTGCCAGTCCTTGGTGGAGAAAAATGCACCACAAAAAAGCAAAAGAGGTTCTCCATAATGGATGCCTGCCACCTCAGCCAAGGGACCATGAAGCAGCACGGCCCTTCTTTCCACTCTCTTGATGGGCTGGGAGGGCAGGAGGGAGGATATGCATCTGGATAAAGATTGTGTTACTCTCCAGAGCCTCCTTGTCCTGGGAAGGATGAGACAATTTTCAGGCTGTGCTGGACTGATTGAGAAAGCTCCCCTCCCAGTCCTGAGCCCAGGAGTCCCAGGGCCCAGGTGTATGTTTATGCATGACCATGTCTTGATGGCACCTGGACTGAGGAGAAGACAGAAGGGTTTCCTCCTGCAGATCAGGACCAGACATACGAATGTTCTTTCTTGTGAGGGAAATTTGAAAAAGGTTCCAAAAAAGCCATAGAAATTATTTAATGCCTTGAGAATCCATTTTTTTATAGATACCTAGACATTTGGTATAGATACCTTAACATTTGGAGGTTTATCAAAGAGAAGACTGGGAGATAACTGTCCTGGAATTACCAGCTGCCATAAGGCTCTTTAACCAGCAGCAACATGTATAGCAAAAACCAGTGACTGGAAGCTGAAGCCAGGCAAATTAAAATGGTAAACAGGCCATATATTTTTAAGAGTAGGGTTAATTAACCACTGGAACAAATCCTCAAAGGAAGCTGTGGATTCCTATCTCTGGAGAGTTTCAAGTCATGACTGGATGCCTTTTTAGAAGATGTACTTTAGCCAAAGATGCTATTAGGTTCAATACATGGGTAATTGTGTGAGATGTAATGGCCTGTGATATACAGGAAATAAGAACAGATGCTTTAATGTTTCTTTCTGGCCTTAAACCCAAGAAGCTATTCATCTAGATGGGAGCCCTGTGCCTATAGCTGAGAATTTGATCCAAGTCTCCGACTGTGACATTTATAAACTGGTGAAAAATGAGTGTATAAATGCACCAAAGAGAATAGATCAAACAATGAATGGGGAGCTAAGGATGGCAAAACACACCAATAACATAATTTATTTCTATTTTTAAGGAATTATGCTGGAATGCAATGACACCTATAGAAACCAGGGTAGTAATTTACACTGGTGAAATTCAAATGAAACAGGAAGATATGAGACTATGTTTGGAGACTGCCAGGTTTCCGTGATAAAATTGCATTAGTAATTAATAATCTCACAGAAAAAAAAAAGAGAGAAGAGAGATCATCTGCTACCATGTGTCTATTAACAGATAAATCCAAAGTGAAAGATATCCCCTGTGGGACTATTTGATGGATTATATTAAATTTAATGGTAATGGAAGGAATACTGTAATTGGAAGATGCTGGAGGGAAAAGATATTGTGGGAGCCAGAGAAGGAGATGCGCTGCTGGTACAGAAAGCACCATGGTATAGGAATGGGCTCAGTTTCTGCCAAACTGCACCAAAAGTGCAGAAGATGCTCCATTCCCCATAGGCAAGGACCAGAAAATGTACAGGATCATCTCAGCTAATATGGAAGCCAATCTGTAACATCCCCAAGGGAGGTACATTTGGCAACTGAAGTGTAGAAAATAAATATTAGAAATGCCAGAATTTTTTGAATCTTCGAGTACATTTCAGAGGAATAAAATGACAAGTTCAATTAGGTTCCTCGAAGCAGAGGAGAGAAACTGATTAATCAGGCATGGAAGTTCCTAAGTAACCGAAACAACTGTGTGGGCTTTCTCCTCTTGACTCATGTTACAGGAGGAGGGTGTATCTAATTGAAAATGGAATATATTTCCACGTGCTCTATAAAGGAATGTCCAAACATATCTAGATAGAAAATGGTCCCTATTATTTAGGTCTCTCCAGAGCCTCTAATGTGTTGTACAAAGGTCTGGAATATGTACAGGACTTTTGGGGTGTTTTCTTTGAAGATGAAGTAGCTTTTAAAAGAATTTGTAGACTCGGTGCTATCATCCCAAAACAGCAATGTAAACTTCACAAGTAGACTTATATTGAGCACAAAGATAACTACACCAAATGGCAACCTAGATTAAAATAAGACAACAAAACATTTATAATATTTGAAGTCCAAAGGCTTCTCAGAGAAACCACCGTGTCTTTCAGAAATGCACAATGTGTAGAGCCATATACCTGCCAATTGTCAGCAGAGTAGCAGGAGCTGCTGCCCTCAGCCAGTGAAACACCACATTATTATTGCATCTGAGCTGGCTCTTTCCCAGAGCAATGGCTACCGTCTCCAGCAGCCTCGGAAAGCTGCCTTCTGCAGATGGGCTTTTTCGGAGGTGTCGTACACCTCACCGCTCACGGGAAGAGACAAACAAAAGCCAACGCATGTGACACACCGCTGAACCGTGCAAATAATATCATGCAGGAGGATGCATCCTGATCATAAAGCTACAGGGTGTCTGCAGACAAATTCAATTTTCCTCTAGTGCTTCTTTCGCTTACTTTGGCTAAATGCTGAGGGAGGGGGAAGGGAGCCCCCACTGGTCTCCAACCCCTCGTGTTTTGGAAGGGATTTTGGGGTCATTTTTTATGTAATTTTTGGTAAGAGCTGATAGAATTTGATCACGACAGTGCGTAGGAGGGTGACCAAGGTAGGGCTGTACTCTTTGGTCATGAGCACAGCAGAGCACAAAGCCACTGACACAGCTGCCACGCTCATCTTGTTTTGGGCTTTGCTCCATCTCCCAGCACCCAGCCCTCCTCTGCAGCATGCTCCCAATTCTGTGACACCCGGATGCTCCTGCCCACCACTGGAGTGTGTGGGTACGTGGCCTCCCGGCGTCACAACACATTTGTGGGTGTTTGTGTCATGAGCAGCTCAGGCAGCATCACTTACATCTCTGTATCTCCTCGACAGCACCAGTCACTCCAACCTGGGGATCACTGGTTTATTTTTAAGGAATATTCCGTTCATACGGACTCATCGCTGCTTCCCACAGGAGAATGTCTTGGAGTAGGAAACCTTCCAAATAACATATGAACTGGGGAGAAGTGAGAGCTAATAGATGAAGCATAAAGCTCAGCACCAGATCCTCACAGTGCTTAACCCTGACTCTGCCAATGACTTGGTGCAACAAAGGGGGTGAGATTTTTAGCTAATGCCTCCCCCCCTTGCCCCTGGCAGTTATTTATAAGGATGAATTATTTAATGTGTGTACACAGCTTTGATGTTGTATGCACCATTTCATGTGTACATAAGTGCTAAACATTATTGGGTGGTTCTGCCATCGTTAGAACACTAAACATGCATTTCTGGGCTTAATTAGGTGTGTAAAAATGGCTGTACTCAGCCACACTGGAAAATGTGAGTCCTGATGTATAAATAATTGTGAAGCCATGGCAGAATAGGTCTCAACAAGGGAAAGCCCATCTGAATTTAACCTTGGCCAAAGCATGCTAAAAGTACCTCTTGTGGCCTCTAAGCTCCTAAGGTGTCCGGAGAGAATTCCCACCTCAGTCCTTTCCTGGTCTGTCCAGTGTGAGTTTGAGCAGAAGAGGAGGATTATTTCATGTTCAAGAAAAAAAAAGAGAAAAGAAATCAAACAAAAACCTGCCCAGAAGGTTTTAAAGTATGAGCTCAGATCCTGGGCTTACCAGAAGTTTTGAAGAGACTTCCATGTACTCTAGGAGGAAAGGCTGTGGGCTTCGAGTCACCTGGCCCGTGTGTGTGTGTCAAGCTCCCCTGAAGCACATTTCACAGCTTGACTCTCCTCTCCACTGCTTTGCTGGAGGTGTGATATGTCACATCCAAACTTGTGCTAGCCACTAGCCTTTAGTTGCCCTGTAAAAATGCTCCACTTGCAAAGCCAATATATCGACACTGGCAAAACCCTTTATGCAAGTCACAGAATCATAGAATGATTTGGGTTGGAATGGACCTTAAAGATCCTCTAGTCGAACCCCATGCCACGGGCAGGGACATATGTCAGCAAGGCACAGCGAGCTCTGATTTGCATTTGTGCAATTTACTGCTGTTTGGTGGCCAGCTAATCTCCACCAGTGCAAATAGCAGCTTTGCCTGTGTGCACTTGGGGACAGTGATGACAAAGCTCCATCAGTGGCTGTCACCAGTGGCATAATATGGCAAAATCCCCAAACCAAACAAGACCTTAATTTCTCATTGAGTTTTGAGTTTCCTGAAATCTAAAGTTGAAAGAGGATTCATCCTATACTCAAGGAGTAAAATCCTCTGGTGAGAAAAAGTAAATAAAGGTTCACAGTGCTCAGGCTTTCTGCAAATAAACGCCTGAGAATCTTACCAGTGGGATCAGTGTGGTGTAACTGCAACAGCATCTCAGTCTCATCTGTGTTGGAGGACCTTGGGAAAAGCAAGTTCAGCTTCTTCTGATGAACCTATGTCATCACAGGAATGTTTTCAGAGTACATTTTTCATATGTTAATAGTTTCCACATTATTAAACTGGGTCTAATTATGCTTGGTTTGCTAGAAGCAGCAAATCATATTCACAATCGCGTTTTCATTTAAAGGATTACTCCATACAAAGATTTCATTAAGATGTTAATTGCTACTGGAATTATATGCACATAAATAATAAACAAAAATACCTACACATTATTAAAAAATAATTTCCACATATACCAAGCCATTTACTTGAGTCTGGTTTAGATTTTAAGTGGGAAGCAGTGTGTCTAATCTACCCAGTGCACAGAATCAGCAAAAGATTCTCTGTTATGAAAACATGGCTTTAATTCCTTATCTGCAGAGTGCAACTTTCCAGACCATTCTAAAAGAATAGGTGGTGCCCTTTTAGTATCAATAAAATGAATGTGTGGATCCTGTATTTTAATCAAGCAAGAGGAATCTCTGAACCTTCAAAGAGGTCTGAATGGGGCAACCATATCCCTTGCCAGAATACCTCTGAATTTGCTGGTGTTTCTTGGTAGAGAATTCACTGAGGGATGGAAGTGAACTCCCTGGCCCATGTATGACCACCAGCTCCCAGACAGGAAGGGCAGCAAGGACACAGTTGTGGGCAAAAAGCTAACAGGACACCCTTCCTCCACTGTGGTGGCAGCAGCTCACACAGGTGAGTTCAGTCACATCGCAGGAAAGCATCTGTGCTTGTCCCTGTTGGTGTCCAGATGTAATGACAAGATGGAGTTTCTTTTTAGCCTCTAGAATGAGAATTCCTTGCTCTTGCAGACCATGCTGGACACTGAGCTCAAAGATGCCCTGTGTAAGGTCTGATGACATGCCCTGTTGGGAAATGGCCATCTTTGGTGGCACAAAAAGAAGAATGAAAACCAAAAATACGAAAGCTCTGCCAGTATCAACAAACTCTCCTTTCTGTGCCTACCCTCTAGCACCACAGGCTGACTGAGTGTGCAGGCACAGAGAGCTTTCACTTGGGAGGAAAGTGGAAAAGAACAAGAGGAATGTAAATGCTGTGTGAAAACACACTCAGAATTATAAAAAGTCTCTTCCTCAAGAGGAGCCACAATAGAAGCCTGAAAGCCTGAGCAATACAAACTAGGAAATAGAGAAAGGAAATTAAATTTTTAAGACCGTGGATGTTTAGATAGTGTTATCTTCAAGACAACAAACAGCAAGGGGCCAGGAAATTCCAAATTAAATCCAACACTCTCCTTATTTCCTGATTTTCTCTTGTTAAGAATAAAAAGCACAGCCAGGACCAAGTTAACATTATATTTCCTGCCATATGACTCTACTGGCATAATTTTTGTTGCTAGGCATACGTGGACTGGCCTGCTCTGAAATTTTAAAAAAAAATTCATTTCCTTGGCATGCAAAGAAAGGTAAGACAAGAATTTCAGAGTGGTAGTTCACAAGAAACTTAACAAGCCCAGCTGCTGGTCCCACAAGATTTTTTGTAAATCCAAGGTGAATGTCTCATGGATGGAGGTCATAGCTGATTACAGATTCTTTTGTTATTAGATGACATTTATTGATTAGTGTGAGCTATTTGACAAGTGTTTATCCTACCAGAATTTAAACCATGGAGCTCACTAGTGTTGCAGCAACACAGCTGCCATTTTCTGAAGTGCAGGAATTCCCATGGGTTACTATGAAAGGCCAGAGGAAAACTCCATAAATTCACCCCATACTCCTGTGCACCCACCAGCTTACCAGGCCTGTTGGTTACTTGAAGCTCTTGACATGCCCTGCTTCAGGGAGAGATCATCTGGGGTACAAGGTGATGATGTGACTGGCAGTAGGAGTGGTGTCACCTCCTGAGGGGAGGGGTTCACATGTGCAAGCCCAAAGAGCAGTGCAAGGAAACCTCTGCCATTCCCAGGCTCATCCTTAGCATGGGGTGAAGAGCCCAAGGAGGGGCACTTGTGGCTGTGGCCTGCAAAGCTCAGCAGTAAGAGCAGCACATGGAGAACAACTGGGTGTGATTTAGTGCCAGTGCAGCTTATTTCCCAGGCAAAAGGGATTTGAAAGGTGACTGAGTGGATTGCAGACCCCCAGCTTGCCACACACTGCTTGGCACAGGCAGTAATGTGCTCAGATACAGGCTGGCACTGATCCTACCCTGCTCCTCTCTCTGCAGCCAGGGTCCTTCCAGCCACAAAAGCTCAGCACAACCTCCCAGTACCTTCCTTGTTACCAGGAAATAGTTTGGACTCAGACCTTACTAACAACAAGGTTTTGCCCCCATGGGCTATAGGGGCTCAGCAGCCTCCAACTTTAGGGCTTTCCTCAAGTGCTTCCCTTAATTAATGCTGACCCTGAAACAAGCCCCTTCCTTTTCCTTTTGAGTGAAGTCCATCACTGGCCCAAGGGCAAACAGCAGCCAGGAGGACTTGGAGATCCCACAGGAGGAGCAGAAGCTGCCTGGTTCCTGCTAGCTTGACCCGAGCCCTCCGTCAGCGCCTGTGCTACCAGCATCCAGCAGGTCCCAGAGCACAGCCCAGAGGCTCAGCTACAGCTCTCAAAGCAAGGAGTTGGACTTTGATTATTACTTTGAGATTATTGTTACCCAGCCGTTTTAGTCATCATGACCCAACTTTTCGCTGATATCTATGAAAACTTCTGAGCTAATTCTGTGCTTTTAGAAACTATTTTTTGATCCCGCAATCCTCAGAACTGAGACAAAGAGGTGGCATGACTTTGTCCTTTTCCCTATGCCAATTTTAATTTTAAAAACTGCCCCTTTTCACTCAAAGTCAACAGTTCTGGAAAGGAACAAGGGAGGGAGAGAGGGAGGATCAGAGGAGTTCAGAAAGGGATGAGATGGGAAAAGAGGGAAGAATGAAAAAGAAAGGAGGGAAAAAGGAAAAGGAAGAGATGAAAGAAACAAAGGAAAGAAAGGGAGAAAGGAAGAAAGAAAATATACTTTGTAGCCAGAAAGTCAGCAAAGGGAGAATTTTGTACTGTGTTCTGATCCTTCAATTTTACTTCCTTTTTAATATTTTTTCATTCCTCTTGGAAAACACAACACAGTTGCATTTCAAGCAACACTGTGAATCAGACAGCCAAAGACAGATAGATATGGTTCTTTCTCTGCTAAGGTCTGACGTCTCACTTCTTGATGAACCAAAGACAAGCGGAAATTTTAAGACATCACTGAAGGATGTGGAAGTCCTTTCCAGGATTTGCAAGGAAGTTTTATCACAAGGATTAAAAGTTATAAATAAAACCCTCCAAAGTTGGTGGCATAGTGCTGCTGTAAGTGATGCCTCAACAGAGCCCTGCTGTGACATGCTGTATGAAAACCATCATCAAAAAAACATATGCAAATGAGACACTACGTTTGTAATTTTTAAAACTTTCATTGTCTCTGAGCTTTCTTTTGCCACTCTGTCCCCTCTCCAGTTAAAAATGCTTGAGCAAAAAGAGAAGAAAAAACAAAGAAAGACTAAGGGGACAACAGTCATGGACATTTATTCATTTTATTTGTTCTGGAGGGAGAAAGAAAGAAAGAAAGAAAGAAAGAAAGAAAGAAAGAAAGAAAGAAAGAAAGAAAGAAAGAGAGAGAGAGAGAGAGAGAGAAAAACAAAGAGAGAGAGGGAGAGACGGAGCTCAAATTTTGTAGAAAAAGTTGGGGTTTTCCTTATTTAAAATGCTGAGTATAAATTTCACACTCTTTAGAACAAAATACAGTATGAACAATCTGTAGTAGCCCTAGGCAGAGGCAGAGAAGAACTCCCCCAGATGCATGCATTGTGAGATATTTTGGATGAGTTAGAGGGCAAGGAAGGAAAAGAGGTCTCCAGCAATGAGAAGAGAAGATGACAAAGCACCCAAAAGAATTTTTGGGTGCTTTGTAATGGTTTGTCTTTTATAAACTAACCTCCTATTCTGCTCAACTGTGCAGTGACCAAAGGCCAGATCCATTTTCTCAGCTGAAGAAAAGAAAGACATAAGTCTCTGAGGAAAGCACCTCATCTACCAGGCTAGGGACTAACACACATGATTTCTCCCTGCATCCCACACTCATCCCTGCACCCCTTTCTACTCAAGTTCTACTAATTGTGTAGAAACATGAGAAATTCCTAGGGTATGGCATGAGGGAAGTCAAGGACCTTCCCCTTTGTAGCCTCACTGCTAAGGGGCTATGAATAGTGAAACAGAAGTCTCTTATTTTATCATAAAATTAGAGCACACACTGCTGTTTAATGTAAAATGGAGATAACAGGTATTCCCTGCAAATGGAACAGGATTCAGGGTTGTGTTCTTACTAGCACCTTTGTACATCAGGTCAACAAACTCTGAAGAACTTTGTACTTCAGTTCTCTGGATAGTGAAGTGCACCTAGTGAATACAAAATGGGTGGAGGGCATGAAAATGGATGAAGCAATGAATGAAGCTGGGAGAAGCATATGAATGAATTAGGAACATAGAGGAACAACTCTTCCCCTGTGTGATTTACCAGTGTCAAATGAGAAGTTGGTTCAGGAGCAAGGAATGCAGTTTGTATCTACTGAATGACAAACTGTATAAAGTATAAAAACGGTATAAAACTGACAAACTTTAATAAAGATGTGACTCTGCAAAGGATTTAGATGGAGGCAGAGCAAGCAGGTGAACACAGACATCACTGTCATAGGGCATATATGGCTCTTGGTTGAACAGATAATGCTGAAAAATTAGAAGCTGTCAGAAAGAGTTACAAAAAAATACCCAAACATGAGACAAAAGATTTTGAGAGGACCTTTAAGAAGGTTAGTCATAAAAGAAGACCAAAAAAAGAAGTGATTGGTGTGTTGGTGGAGAAAAAAATTTCCATAAAGAAAATATATAAAGCACTAAAAAACTGCTGACTTTAGCAGAAACAGAAACCAGTGGCTAAAAGAGGAAGGCAGATGTGTTCATATTTTGAAAGAGGAGAAATCCTTTCACAGCACAGAAGGCAATAAAGCTATGGAACAAATCTCCAGGGAAAGTTCTGGACTTCCAGTCTTTCAATTGCCCCAGAGCAAATCTGGGTGCTTTTCTGGCAGGTATTGTTAAACACAGCCTTCAGCTGAGTTGCCAGTCTCAGCACAACAGTGATAAACAGACAAGGAAGAGCGTCTCACAGACACAAAATTGGACCAGATAGACTGGTGGATCCATTTGGATGTCTCTGTGGACATGCAAACTTAAAGGTCTTTAAAGCTTTCTTAAAAAAATTACAAATACCTTCCCCTCAAATTAGCAAGTGCAGTACATGGGCAGCTTGGATAAATCAGTGCTTTAACAATAAAAACAAGAGATTCAATTATGCATGACTTGGCCCTACACTGCTCAGAGGATATTGGCATTTTTGCTTCCACTGGCTGAGAACCTGCTGTGAATACCACTTGGACCAGGAAGACTCATGACATTTTGAAAGAATACATCATTCACCTTATGAACTTTTTATGAGACAAGGAATTTTCTTTTATCCATTTATCTACAAAGATAAACATCTGAAGATTTTAAAATTGAAAAACATGTTAAAAAACCTGTCTTTTCAGGATCTTTTACAATGAAGTACATACCTACACTAGTCTGCCAGTTTATAAGTTTGTCTCTCAGCATGCTGCCCCATTAAATTCTTTGGTGGCCTCTCTTTTTCCTTTTTCAGTTGTTTGGATGAAGTCCTAGCCCCACCTCAGTCTGCAGAGAAACTTAATCCAGAAAAATGAGGAAACCTTGCTTTTTTGGATTTCCCAGGTTTGTATAACCAGTGCTGCTTATCCTGACTAGCTTTGGCTAGTCCTCTACCCCCTTCTGTGTGAGTGTGGTGAGGGAACAAGCCTGCACCCTACTCTGTCTTCAGTGCACACCAGAGACAATGGCTGGGCCAGTGCTGTACTGCCCACATACACACGTTTCTTAACACTCAAACTTGCAATTCCTTTCAAGTTTTCTCTGATTTCTTAAACTCCATACCAACAATTCAGGTGTTCTTCCAGGTAGCACCAAACTCATAACAACAAAAACCATACACAAGGTTTCTGGGACTTTCAGCTGCAGAACAGGGGTCTGGGTACTTGAGGTAATGCAGTGAAATATTCACCCTTCAAGCTAACTGTAAAGCAGGAGCCAATACACACAGTTGATAACAATTTTTCTGGATGCTTGCTAGCAACAGAGAAAAAGCTCAGAAAAAATGTTCCTAATCCAGGTTCATGATAGAAGAGTATTCAAGAAGAGTATTCACAGGTACCACCAAACAAATTCTCTGTTCTGACCTCTTCTTTCTTGTCCCTTCAAAAACTGTGCTTGCTGTAATCTTACATCTCTCTTGCTCATTCTTTCAGTCTACTCTTGCCAGTGACTTCCAGCCTCCATTCTTTAGGTTTCTCACCCCAGTTTCTGTTTCCTTATCCCTTTAGCTCTATGCTTTCTCTCCAGCCTTGTTCTTCAGCACTCCAGTCACTCGACTCTTCCATCCCAGCAACCAAGGTTTTTTCCTCATTTTCAGTATCTTCATCCTGCCTTTATCCTCTCCATCTGCATGTTCAACATGTTTGGCTCCCTGCTCTGATTTCTCTCTCTGCTTCCCAAGGTCTCTTGCCCCATCTCATTCACAATTCCTGTCTGGCTTTCTCTCCATCCAGTTCTTCCCCTCAGCAAAAATCCTGCTCACAGGCATCTCTCTTTTCACAGTATCCACTCCTCCTTACCCCTCCCATTAGGTTTCTAAGCATAGTCTCTTTGTCCCACTAAGCTCAAGATGCTGCTTAATTTCTTTATTCTTCTCAGTCTTTCTTCCATAGCCCCTTCTTTATACTCCCAGTCTCTGCTCCCTTCCCAGTTTCCTCCCGTCCCACCCTACTCTCACCAGCCCCTCTCAAAATACTCACCCAGCCTGTTTTAGTCTTCTTGCTCTTTCCTACTTCTCTTCCATCATCTCCAAGTCACAGTGTTATTTCTTTCCTGTTCAATCTTAGTCTTACCAGCATGAAGGTAGAAGTGTGTTGACAGAAAAGTATGCTGGGATAGGGGGAAACTGGGATGGAATCAGAAACTAGAAATGCAAAAGAAATGGTCAAGATGGGATTAGCAGCCTTTTTTCCACTGAGTGGGTTCTCAAAAAAAAAAACCAACCAAATTTGACTGGACTTTCAGTATACTCAGAAAGAAAGATAGTATCTTGAAGATCACGTATTCACTATGGAAAAATTCTGCTTTAAATGCTAAAAAATTGGCAGTTAATGGTAGCAAAAATTTGGGTCATTGCAATCATCAAGGGATCTAAATTAACAATTTGCCATTATTCCAGGTGTAATTCAACTTAATCCCAAAATAGTAACAGTTTCATCTGCGTGACAGTTTCACATTATTATTTAATTGTAATGCTGTGACAACATGTAATACCTTCAATAAGGATGAGTACAAAGTGCCAGAAGACTTTGCAGGAACATCCACTGCAAAACTGTTGCTTTGGGAGAGGCCTTATAGTCCCAAATGAAGATTTAATTGGCTCAATTCTTCCCATTTCACCCAGCAACTTTCTAATTATAAGAACACGAAAATGTTATTAAAATACAAAATGGGTGTATAATACCATATATTTGCTTCAATATGCAAAAGACAACAAAGTTAAGTAATTTTAAATACCCAATTACCCAAATATGCTCATGCTGGATGTGGGGTTTAATTGCTTCAGACGTGCAAGCTTTTTCCCAGGCTGACTTTTCACACCCACAAACACACAAATTCCTGCAAAAGTAGCAGTGTTCTGAAAATGCACCATAATGAATTTTCCAGTCTAAGCGCTCTGACCCAGTTGTAAGTCAAAGGTTTTTCTATACAGCTAAGTAAAAAATTTAGTGAATTATAAGTGAACAACATTGGCCTACTCTAACAAGGTACTTATAATGAAGTAGGAACTGCATGCCCAGCTCCTGAAAAATCTATCTCCACTATCTCCATACTTTAGAGAAAAACAACTGGAAAATGCAGAGCTCTATTTCCAAAACCCATACAAAATGCTGTACATTTGGCTTAACAGTTAGCTGTACCTTTCTGATTCACAAAATCATAAACCAATTTTCTTCTTTTCTCCCTGTAATAGCTGCACAATGCTGAAATTTTGCCACTGGTCATGGAGCACTGAATCAGGTTTTCAACTAGCAATTCTTTATTTTACTTTATAAAACATCAGGTTTAAAAATTACCACATTTGTCTATCAGTCTCCCTCCTCTATGCATAACAACAAAGAAAAAACATAAGTACTGATTATTTTGTAAAGGCTGTTTGACTAAATGAAGTCACAAAAAATATTAAAATCTCTGAAATTCACCATAAAAGTTTTATTTCCAAAAAGAGACAGTAAAGCTGTCAAAGAAAAAAAATTAATTTCTAAAATATATACTATTAGACCATACATAAATTGAACTACACATGCATCTAGACTTAAATAACTATATAAATGCATCCTAAATCTCCCGAGACAGATGGTAGGTCATATACAGACAAGACATGCATTCCAAAATAATTTTTCTTTAATAGGAATAAGAAATGAAAGATGAAAGGACAGTGGATAAAAGGTTAAAATACTGTTAAATTGCAACAAAATCCACAAGATTATGCTGCCAGTATTAGACAGTGCAAAGCAAATGAAACCAAGGGATGACACTGGTTTTGCCCCTGATTTGGAAAATCACTTTAGCATTATGTGTGAGGACATCTTGGTTCAGGAAGGAATGTAAGTGCAAGCCCAAATTTAATCATGGTGAAATTTTCACCTTCAGTCTGGCCCCTGTATTCTGGGTCCAGCACCTGGTGTAGTGGGAGGAGGTACTGGATATCCTCTGTAGAGAAAAAACAGGTGAAAAGTTCTCCTGGCAGATGACCTGAGCTTGATGACCCTCCAAGGTGTGTGGGAGGAAGGCGTTTGAATGAGGGTAAATAGATTTTCCCTGTGAGTTTCCAAAGTGCTCCTTGCACTGAGGTTTCTGTACAGATCACACTTTACAGAGCATAATGGGGAGGCTGCCTGACCTGCAATGGCCAGAAACTCTTGTGGGCTCCTGAGATCATGGAGGCATACACTGCCAGTAGAGAACAAAACCTCCTTGATCTACTCCAAGGTCTCCACACTCACTGGTAGGGATTAGTTCAGCTGGTTTTGAATTTCATTTCTTGAACTACTCTGCTAATGTATTTATTACTTTTCACCAGATTTTCTAGCAGACCATGGAAATTTAAAATCCTCAAAATATCAACCCAAATAAGACTGGAGGTTTTTTTTAAAATGTTATTAAAATACAAAATCGGTGTATAATACCATATATTTGCTTCAATATGGAAAAGAATATTCTACTCCCTTCTCTTTCTCCTCAGCTATGCTATGCCCTAATTACAACATAAAAAGAGGAGTTCAAAAGTAAATTGCAGGACTGATGTCAGGGTTCCATATTCATGATACGTTCAGTGGAAACCTTTTCCCAAGTATTGAGACCTGATTTTACTATATTTTTAAGACCAGCATTTAAAATTTAGTCCCAGACTCACCACAATACACTTTCTCTGACTGCATGGGATCAAAAATTCACCTTGAATCTGTTAGCTAGTTTTGCAAACTGCAGAATTTTTATTGTCTGCTTTTTCCTCCTTGTATGCATTTTCTTCTTAATGTGGCAAGACTTTTAAGTTTGTCCTGCAAATGACATAAAATGACATAGCTAATAATAGTGTTACCAAAAATATAATTTCCTTTTTTAAAAAAAGATATTTTTATAGAATTAAATGCATGTCATTTTTGAATATGATGTTTTATTTGCGAAAATGTAAATGATCTTTTCATTAAACAGCAAACAAAATGATGTATCTCTGAAAAATATGATAATGCTTTTTTAAGGATGTGCAGATGGCGTAGTTAGAACATCTGCAGCAACAGAGGATCTGAAGAGAAGGGGAATTTTTTGAGAGGATGAGTTACTACCTCCAATCGATGTTTTTTGCAATTTTGTTGCAATGTTCTTTACTGAGAAGTACTCTCTACCCTGAAGTGCTCAGTATTTGGCCTCTTTTCAGAGCTTCTGCTGGACTCAAGAGAAAACCTTAATCATAAAATCTATTAAACATTTTATTCAGTAGTCCACAGTACATTTTTCAACATTGTACCAGCTCAGCTTTTTTAATTTGCATCAAACAATCTTTATTTACACAAAGCACCTTCATAAACAAAATAGTCACGTAATGGAGGAGGGCTAGAGAAGCATGGTCAGAGGTATGGTAAGGTTTCAGGATGAAGAATCACTGTGTGGTCTTGCACTTTTTCAGTCCAGAAAGAAAATAGTCAGGGAACATGTTAGTGGTCCCTTTGAGGGAGACAAGAGTGTGGATTGACATCTCACTGTCTTTTCCAGAAGGAAGGTGGCACAAATGAAGCAAGCAGGAAGTTGGTTCAGTGGGACAAAAGGTGTGGCTGGGCTCTAGGATCTGAGATCATCCTGATCTCCGTGCTCTAGGATGTTTCAGGTGGCTGAACCTTCCAAGGGTACACTGAACAAACCCTTGGGAGAGAAATCCATTCAGGATTGCTACTGCTTAGAAATTTCACCTGGCTTAGAACACCTGCAAATGCCTAGGAGCTGGAGGAACACGTGTAAAGCATACAGCCTTGTCTTGGTTTTGTACTCTTTCTAGGCATCCTGGCTTTGTCCACCAATGTTTGTTACAGAGCTAAATGAATCCTTGGCCTGTCCCTATGAGCTTATTCCTCTGTTCACATACTTTAGTCTCCTTGATGGTAGAAATGGTTACAGGTCCAAATGTGCAGGTGACAAGTTAATGAAACTTATCAAGCAACTTAATGATTTTCCCCTGTCATTACACATCCTTCCATGTGTCCAAAGAAGAAAATTAATTATAGACACTAGATAATAGGTGTTGTGCCTGAAGACCATTGAGAAGATAAGAAGCACTTGTAGTCTCTGCCTAGACTATGTGTTTAGCTTCATCCAGTCTGGATTAACTGTTTCACAAAATTTAGAGACGTTAAATACATAATTTTCAATATCCTCACTAAAGTCTGGCTTTGGTTCTACAGTTTAGAGGTGCTCAGACTTTTAAACTACCTGGGGAATGATATCCACCTTAAAATACAAGCAGTTTTACCCATTTCATTGAAAGTCCAGTAGTCCAAGATAGCAAATAAACTGTAAAAATTACTTCTTCATCCAGTAATTTAAACATATTTTAAACTTCTTTATATCATATTTCTATGCAATTTCTTTTTTTTCTTTTTTTCTAATTCTTTTCACGTTGCAGGTCCTGGAAGGACTTATGTACTTTGTGATCTCTCATTTCTTGTATTATGGCTAATGCAAATGGTGAGAATGTTCTAGCTTCAGGTGGAGACTCCATCATCTTCAAAGTTTTCCTCCTGAGAAGGAGGCTATTTTTTTCCATGTTACACAGTGATCTTTTCTTGGCCAGCTTCTTGCTTGTCTTGCTCAGATTTTGATTTTTGAGTAGATTAACAACAGTTCTGAAATGGAAAAAATAATTAAGCAAAACCATATTTTTTAAGTACGTTTATATAAATTGCTCTGAGTCATTCTCTTCCCATCCAACATCACTGTAACGGCTTTGCAAAGTACTTCTTCCCCATCCCTAAAAGTTTCTTCCTGTTTTGTCTAGTGGCAAGACAAATATTAAACTACAGAGAAAGTTAAATAGTTTACCTTAGGTCATGTTTGTCAAGAGTAAAAGCATATTTTGATCAAATAAGGCATAAATCACATTGTATGCTCTCCAGCTACTGGTGAAGAATCATCAAGATCATAACAAAGATCACACCAACAGTTGCAATTATTCCAGTTACCAGGAAAAAGACCAAAATGACATTTGTTCTGGATCTTCTTGATAGTCCTGATTCTATTCTCCTTGCTTTTGTCGTTTGTGTTTTCGAACAAAAGAAGTACACAATCATTATTATGTCCAAATTTTCACATGAACTGAGCATTTAATCTGATGAACAGTACTGAAAAGGAGCAGGGCTTGATTATTTACTGTCTGACAACTTTCACAGCCTTGAGGCCTTTACTGTATCAGCAAAAGTTAGAATAGTGAATTTTTATTGCAAAGGTGTATCTAATGAAGGAAGATGCAAAGAAAGAGATTGACTCATATGGAGTGGGAAATGTCACTTTAAGAGCTGTAAAACACAAAGAACTGCAGTTCCTAAAGAGAGGCAGAAAGATTCTGTTTGGTACACGTCAAGAACAACAAATATAACAACCTTTGTTGTTTCAAGCAATACTTTAATGAAAGATTTCAAGATGTGTCAATGTAAGATACATGAATGATACAGGAGAATTACCAGAAGTTGTCTGACACTTGAGCCAGGCTGACTTCTTTGTTGTGTGCCTGGTACCAGGTGCTCTGTCACCCAGGGCTGAGGCACCAAGGGACTACCCTGCTGCAGAAGAATTTTAACAATGGCAATTGCTGTGATAATAATGATAATAAAGAAGACAAAAGAGAGCATGCCAACAAAAGACTGAATTCAAGGACTCGAGTGCTGCTTTTCAGTTCCCTGTCTCTATCAAGGTCTGCAAAGCCTTTATTTAAAGCAAATAACCACTAAGCATGGAAAGAAGTTGTTTTGCATGGCCCATAAACACTGTAGTGAGGAGCAGCTGCGTGAGTCTGAGAAGTGAAAGCCATAGCAAGGATATCAAGTAAGAGTACATTCTCTAATGCTGCAGCCTCTTCAACCATTCACTTAAGGAAGCAGAGTCATTACTTTGGCTCTCTAAGACCATACTCACCAGTTAGAAGGTGTATCTATCAACCCAGGAAGAGTGGAAATGCTGAACATAATCAATCAACTTCCCCCATCTGATTTTTGACCATGAATAAAGAAATCCCTGCAATCCAAAACCTTGTTCTGAAAGTTAATTGACCTTATTTGTGCAGCACCATTCAAACAAGTCAGGAAATTGTCAGGCATTTTCCCAGATCTCTCCAGCTCTGACAGTTTTACACAAGCCAACCCCAATTTCTCTTTCATTTTCCCTTATACAGATTTTAAAATTATAATATACTATTTTGTTGCTGACTGGTATGCAAAACACGTGTTCACCCTGATATGAATTCTGAGTAGCAGAATGACTGCTGTAAAACCATTTCTATTTATGCTTAATTTCTACTTCTATATAAGATCCTGTGCCACTGTCATCACTGTAGTATCTAAGCAACTCTTCCATCACATAATTTGAGTTTCATTCTCCTGCATCACAGAATTTCCATTCAGATATTCTTAACCACAGTCCATCTGTAGGATTCTTCTGGTTTTTCTGCAAGATACAGGACAGGTAAGAGTGGTGAACTGGCTGAGTATAACATATGTAGTAAGTCTGAATATCGGGGTTTTCCTACAATGTAGAGTTACCTGATTTTAGACTAACTCACTTCATTGTCTGGAATGTGTCTTTTAAGAAGTACATGCAGTTGTGGGGAATGGACATTAATGAAAATTATCTTTGATTTTTGCAATTTCATCAACGTAGTTTATTATCCCCTTGGCTAGATGTGAGTTTGGAACTCTAAGAGCACTTCTATTTACAGGCTGTAACGGGATCCTGACCAAGAGAAAAGCAAGTTTTGCTGTTCACAGCTAATTTACTCAAGTTTTCTTTCTAGGCAAGAAAATCTTCCAAAAATCAAGAACCAGATCTGCCCAAGAGACAAACTGATAATGCAAAAGGATGCCTTCCAAGCAAACAAGCAGGAAGCAGGCAAAAGCTGCTTCCCAGTAGGCAGGTTCATAATGTGCAAAGACAGACTCACATCAGGTACACTTTTAAGCCTCTGACCACACTCTTGAAGTCCAGGCAACACTCCCATTAGCCAGTGAGATTTTGCCACAGCCAGAACATGCCTTTCAAACACCTTCAGCTTACACCTACAGGTAAGGTTACAAAGAACTATTTACACCAACTTTTAAAAAAACTATACTTATCTTAGTAAAAGTAGAAAGACCAAGTCTTTTTTTGAAACGTGCAAAGTCTAGTTCAATGACTTTCGACTTGAAGTCTACTGCCCACTACAGATCTGTGTACTACTTTACTGTAAAGAACAATGAAAAAACACTATTCTATATTTTAAACAATTATGTTCCAAAAAAAGCCCACAATAAAATTGTATACACTTCACTAGAAATTTTCTAAGGTCCTACAAATGAAAAAGAGATTGACAGTATATCTGAGAGTTTCAAGCAAATTGGCTCCAACTCTGCCCAAAACTTAGCATATTAACTTTACCTGTTTATTATTTATATTCATATTTGCAAAAAAGGGAGTGCCTTTAAATGAAATGCAATTCCTCTTCATCCTCCTTTCCCTCAAGCATTTCACTGAGCTGGAGTTCCTCCTAGATCATGCCATGGACTGCACAGTAGTGCTCCATCTACAAGGAGATGCTCAATCAAATGTTTATAATGTCCAGCAGCCGACAGGAGGTCTCTCCAGCAGTTTTCAGATCCAGAAAATCACTTAGGCATGAGAGGAACAAAATTTTGCCTGTGCAGACTGTTGGGTTTTTGACTCTTAAAATAAAGATGATGCACAGCTTTTCTGCTTCTCTCCTAGATTATGATAAGCCTTTTTCTATGGCTTTATATATATACATTTAAAAATTGATGGAGATAAGCTAATGGGAGAGTAGGATTACATATGGAGGAGATGCAGGCTGGTAATCTTGGGCACCAGGATTCCCTATTTAATTTCTGTGCAAATGCAAGGATAAACGTGGTTTTGCTGGTTACATGTTTGTTCAGTAGCCAGTTACAGAGCTGTGCCTTTTCTGTGTGAAGGAAGCTTTGGCACTGAGGTCAGTAGCAGGACGGGGACTCAAAAGGGTGAAGATAACTTTTCTTTTTCCATTATGTTTCTCTTGCTGTAAAAGACGAGCGAAACCTTGGGTCTGAGCTCTGAAAACAAAAGAAGGGACAAATTACTAAAGACTACTCACTTATGCAAAAAGATCATTATGGCTGTTTATCCAAAGGTTCCCAAGGTGCGCAGTGATCACAGATAAAAGGCACATGGAAGTTTCTCATGCATAGATTTAAAATTGACTCATACAGAGTTTCAACACATGGAAAATCCACACAAATTCCTGTGAGGTTTTATGTGACCTTTTACAATATCTCTTCCCTATCTCCTTCCCACCTCCCACATGTTAAAACCCGAAGCACAAAGTGTCACACTGTGTATTTTTGAGTGTTGGCTTTGGGGCCAGGTTTGCAGATGGTGTTGCTGAATCTGGCCACTGCTGCTCAGGTGGCAAAACATCAGAGCCTGGTAAGAGGGGTAAGGATGAGACAAAAGCAAACACATTCACCATTTATCAGATGTATTGATGATTTTTAGCTCCGTTGAAGACTTAAGGGCTCTCTCTCTCTAGGAAAGTGCCAGCTGCAGAGCAAACACATTTCCACTTCCTGCCCCATCCTGTAGCTCTGGCATGAAGAAATGTATCTCTGTGGACTAGTAAAAGGAGAGACCTAGGTGATGAGAAATACAAAATATACAAACTTTATCTTATTGACTTGAGTGAGGCAAAGCAGTGTTCAGAATTGCTTCAATTTGGTTTAAAAAAAAAAAAAAGGAAGTAATAGAGAGGACCCATTCTTTTCCTGACTAAAACTGATTTGTCCATTTGGCTGGTTGAAAGACATCCCCCAAAATCTTTGAGACCCCCTCCTCAGAGTCAGTGCTGTACCAGTTGCCAGGGCCCAGGCAGGGAGGATGCAGGGCCACCCTTGTGAAGAGGGGCTGAGGCTGCTGCCCATGCTGGGCACAGACTGATCCAGCCAAGGCCAGCCCCCCACACTGGCCCAGCTTGTGCTGATTAGTGAGATGTAGTCAGCCAGTTTTGGATGCTGGAAGAAATCCATTTCAGTCCTTTAAATTACCTGAAAGAGGAGATTTTTGTCTTTTTCATGGTACTAATTTTGTGATTATGCCTTTCTTTCCATTTCAGCTCATGGACTAGATAGGCAAATGGCAAAGGAAAATGGTATCTTGACAGAAATACTTAGATTTTCTGGAATGGGTACAGAAATTATTTTAATTGAAAGGTGTGATAAATTTGTCTCAAATTCCCCAACCCCCATTTCAAGAAGATTTTTAATGAGGAAGGAAGGGCAGCATTGTACCACAGACGGAATTGCTACCCCTTTCCAGTCTGAACAACACAGGAGGTCATGCTTCCAGAGAACAAAGCAATTCTGCAAAACACAGGGGAGAGTTACACAGAACTACATCCAAACACAAGGAACCTTGTTGCATCCACAGATGCTGTCAGAATTATCTTTCTCATTTCCTCCTGACCCTGTAGGGAAGTAAATACAATCTTCTGATCTGGCTAGACTTGTGACCATCCACAGACAGAAGTATTAGAAGTTCTTCAGCTGATAACTTCTTCTGCATGCGTAATTAAGAGTTAATATATTTTTTTAAGTCCAAACAATGTCACTCCTGGGGAAGCAAAGCCCAGAAACTCCTTTGGGCATCTCTGTACAAAGCCAAAGGATACTGAATTGGCTCTAAACAGGACAATCAATTCTTTCTAATCTACTTAATATACCTTAGAGCTTGTCTTCCTCAGGTTCCTGTATAATTACAAATATATTCTGTGCCAATAAATCTCAGTCCTTGTGAAAACTTCTCAATGGGTCTGTTGGGTGGTTTCATCCGACCGCTTTTCACCAAGTCTACTCAGTGACAGCTTAAACACAAGTGGGTGAGTTGTCCTACTGATCACTCACTGACTCAAGTCAAAGGAACAATTTTCATGCTTAAACCTAAAACAGATTAGAGGCTCTGATTATACAGGTCTCATAAAAATAATTCCAATATACAAAAAGGCACGTAGAGGCTGAATAATGGGACAAGCAGGGGAGAAGAAGGGGAAGCTTTGGGTGGTTTGTGACTGCCATATGGGTTGAGAAAATGAACGAAGAAATCTTTTGTTACTGTACCATGGCAAAAGGGGCCACCACAGAGATACAAGAAATAGGCTATCTTACTGAAGATATAAGAAATATGGCAGGATTCCCAGGCCAGTTTTACCTAGTAAACAACACAGAGGGGAAAAAAGCATGGGGAGAGGTATCTCAATGGATTTCTTTCTTTCTAGTCTGCCATAATTTTGAGTAAGACCTCATTTTACATTATTCAGGAAAAAAAAAAGAATTTTGATGAGCAAGGCATTTTTCATGCTTTCTCTGATTAGGAAAGATTTCTGTGTGGCCATTCCCCTCTTTTGAGAAAATCAGCACACTGCTACCTTCATCATGAAGTCAGCAAAATCCCATTAGCATATGAGCTGAGAACAGTATCACTGAACTGTTTTATGATGTATTCTTTTTAGTGTTAAACTTCAATGTATCTATTGTTCATAAGCAAATTCCAGATGGCCACTAAGACAAAAATCTCAAAAGTTTGTTTTCCTGCTTCCATATTGAAGTGTAAAAGAGTCAGCTGCAGAACCAGTGCTGCTGGTGCTACCAGACTCAGCGAGACAAAAAGAAATCTATGCTAACCAAGCTTGGTGCAGTAAAAAAACAAGCAGGTAGTAGAAAACCCTCTTTATTTTAGCTTGAATTTTTACAAAGCATAAAGAAAAGACTCATTCCTACCACTAAGAATGTCTTCATTTCTAGTCTGTCATTTCCTCTTTTATGTCTGTTTTACTGGGCTGCATTTCATGGCTGTCATTATCACAGCACACCAGCTCATGCCTATATAGTACTGCTGACATGCAGCTTTACAAAGATTGAGTACTACATAAAAAACACAAGGCCATATTTCTACAGCACTGCAAGCATCTCTATGAGCTTACCAGTTGATGTGTGGACTGTGTATTTTACAGAGGGAACAACATTTCAATTTTCTTGGTTTCCCGCTGGAAAGTGACTGAATAGGTATCACTGCAAAATTCCATAATAGCCAAACCATTGAGAGGCGTGTGTGCTTTATGGCCACATAGAAAAGAAAAGGGGAAAAAAATGAAGTAGGTTTTTTGATTTTTGTTTGGGTTTTTTCTTAATAGAGCTGCAAAGACAAGTTGTATTATGTCAGATGCACAAAAATGTGCTTATTCTACTCCAACAGCTTCAAATTGGTCATGACCTTTTGGCCGCTGGGAAAATTTCTCCATCTCTTCATCTCCTACTTGAACAATTAGGAAGGGCAATATGGTTGTGACTTGCTGCACATATGTTCATCAGGCACTATGCCCCATTCTTCTGAAATAACAGTAAACATTACTCTCTAAGATAATTGTTTCCTTCACATAAGCAGGAAATTGAAGCTGCATAATGGAGCAAAGTCTTGTGAGTCCCTGTATTACCAACTCACCATTGAAAAATCAAGGCTTAATTGCATTATGACAGCAAAGGACATAATCTGCCCAGAAGTCTGCACAATTCATAAGGAGAATGTGGAAAATACAGGCTTTAT
This sequence comes from Dicaeum eximium, assembly GCA_013396995.1. Lineage (NCBI taxonomy): Eukaryota > Metazoa > Chordata > Aves > Passeriformes > Dicaeidae > Dicaeum > Dicaeum eximium. The sequence continues at coordinate 335,633 of VWZP01008070.1, read as the reverse complement.
CAAATTCACTTATTGACCTTGTTCAGAATTAACATCTTCCAAACATATTTACATCAATATGCTGGAGATATAAAAGCACAAGACACCTTCACCCAGGGAAGGCCCTCAGAAAATGGTATTTTCCCTATATGAGAAACTTCAATAGGTATATCATCAACTATATGAAACATCTCTGTATGGAAATCAAATTGCTTTCTTCATACAAGAGCTAGAAGTCTTGGGATTTAGCTTCTTTTAGTAGCACTTTAAAAATTACTTTGGGGCTTTCTGGTAAGTCAGATAGTTATCTGAGTTATTTGCTTCTTTACATGAAGCACTAATTTGTTGGATTTTGCTGTTTTCTGCTCTAGAGATCAGAAGAAAGAAAAACACAGAATGTTACTTGGAAATTATTATTTCCCTTAAAATTACTTAAAATACACTTTGCTTGGTCTAATGCCTAGAATGTATTATGTAGCAGAAAACCAGTATTTTACCGGGACTTGAAATCAAGAGCATATCACTACAGAAAGGAGATCTAAAACATTACTGGATGCTTAGCAGGGTAATTAAAGGGTAAAATACCATCATTTCATTCCACTTCCACCACTCTTACAGAGGATGTTTCCTTTAAATCAGCTTATATGCTGTCCATTACTGTATGACAGTGTTTCACTTACATCCAGTGTCACCTGGCCCGCAGCATTCCTCCATAGAGACAATAATTTTTCCTTCAGTCCCAGGGCATCCACTAGTTAACAGAATTTCTCAAAGGCCAATCCCCTTGAGGGGAAAAGAAAAATCTTTCTTCATTTCCTTCATATTCTGTTTTTGCTTTCTTTTTCTTTATCCTGGATGCTAATATGATGTTTCTACCAAACACCAGCCAAAACAGACTTCAGACTGCCTGCTAAAGCTATCCTATGCTGCTGTCTAAGATTTCAATACAACTTCTGTCAGACTGAGTCCTACAGAGACAGATTCTTCAAATCATCATGCGTCAGAAGCGGAACTGAAAATTAATTCAAAACTTTTCTTACAGCATAAACACTTAAAAGAAACTAATATATGTTCTGCAAAACAGTTCATTCACTTTAAATATCAAAGCATTCAGGCTCCTGGCCTTTAAATGCTCAAATCAGATGGCACAGAGAATACTTTACAGACTTTCAACTCAGTCTGCCCCCAGTCTTGTGACTGTCTGAGTGTCTTCAACTCCCACCAAGGTCAACAGAAACTAAAGCCACTAAAATCCTGAAGGCACTGAACTGGGGAGTCTGAAGTTACCTAACAGTGACCAAGAGTGCACGATACAGGAATACCACCAACAGCCTCCAAAATGAAGCCTCTCAGAGCACAGGGGCTGGTGGTTGGTAATATGAAGTTTCTTATGAGAAACAGGTGAAATCAAGTGTTGACCACCCAGATTAGATGGAGGGTCTTACTGAAGACAACAGGAGGTAACCTATGACGTGTGTATGAAGCTAAAGAAAATTCATACAAAACATTGAAGGAAGCAAAAACGTGTTCTCACTATCAGGATTTCAATGGGAACATCCTCATTTTAACAATTACACATCTATTCAAAACAAGTGCTATAATTGTTTTTGCCAAACAGTGTGTACACAGTTCATTGGGATGACATAGCTGTGGGGGAGGCAGGAATAATATGCTTAGGCCCAGTAAACACTGAAGGTTTTGTCATTTTTCCAGAAGCATTTTGCTTACTAATAGACATGGAAAAAGGAGATTTAAACCCCCTTTGCAGTGGAATAATAAATAGGAAATTGTTTTGAATATTGCTCTTATGGTATATCTGCCTTCCTTAAACGTGTGTTTTATAAATAAATGGATTTCAGAATGCTTCAGCGATGCCATGCAAATTGTGTGACACAGAACTTCAAGTGACAGAGGGAGACACCACCACTTACTGAAAACGACACAGAACAAAGATCATTTTCTGTTCCAGAGAATGTCTCATAGATGCAGAGACAGAGGTGTAGATGGCAGTGAACCGACATCTTTATTAAAGGCATTCCTCTTCCTTTAGTGGCATGTGGGTTGCTCTAGCTAAGAAAAAGACAGTAAATCTATGAAAAGACAAGAGTCTGCCTTGATAAAATCTGGGTGCTGGGCTAACCGTAGTCACACTCACTAGGAAAAAATATCACCGTTTCTTATCTATGGGAATATTAAAATTTGAGGAGTATATCATGCTCAGAGTGTTGGTGGAAAAAACTCTTTTAATTAGATCTGCAAGTTCTTTTGGTACGTCTCTCTGCCTCTTCCTTTTGGACAGCTTATCCTTTCATTTCTATGTTTCATTCCCCCACATCTTAGCTGCTGCCAGTGCTGAGGAAATTAACTACTGAGATGCTCTAAAAAATGAAGTCTTAACTTCAACAAGTCACACAGTCTAACCTAAAAGTGGCCACACTGCATTACAATAAATTTCCTAAATGAAATTCACCCTAAAGAAATGTAAGTTAACCGACTGCAAGAGGGGTGGTGGAGAGGCACGACCCACAAAGAACTGAATAATTTGCAATACCAAAACAGCAGCTCTGGGAGAAATTTAGAGGTAAGAGGGCATAAAACAATTAGATCACAAAGACCCTAAGGCAAAACTGAGGAAAGTATGACAAGACACCATTAACATATGCTTTAATTATGCTTTAATGCCTCTGTAAACCTGGATTAAACAGTGGATTTAAGCCTCAGCATTACTGTGAAAAAATTGAGAAAATTGAGTCAGTTCAGAAATCAAGAAATAGAAAGGGCTAGATAAATCAATCTAGGGAATAAGGAGGACTGTGAAGGAGAAAAATAGTTCTCTGGAAGAACTTCTCTGGAAGAAATTCTTTGGAAAAATAGTACTACTTGAAGAACAAGAAGCTACCTTTCAGCCTTTCAAAAGACAGAATCATAAAATGGTTTGGGTTGGAAAGGACCTCGGAGATCTTCTAGTTCCAACCCCTCTGCCTTGGGCAGGTACACCTTCCACATAGACAGTGTTGCCCAAAGCCTGATTCAGCCTGGCTTTGAAAACTTGCAGGAATGGAATATCCACTTCTGTGGGCAACAAGTTCCAGCGCCTCACCACTTTCATAGTCAAGAATTTCTTCCTAATACCTTATATAAATCTGCCCCTTCATCCTATCACTACATGCCCTTGTAAAAAGTTCCTCTCCAGCTTTCTTGTAGGCCCCTCTTAAGTACTAGAAGTGCTCTTAGGTCCCCCCAGAAGCCTTCTCTTCTCATGGCTGAACAACCCCAGCTCTCTCAGCCATCTTTCATAGGAGAGATGCTCCAGCCCTCCGATTGTCTTCGTGATCCTCCTCTGGACTTGCTCCAGCAGGTCCACATCCTTCTGATGCTGGTGTCTCAGAGCTGGGTGCAGCACTCTGGGTGGGTGTCACAAGAGCAGAGCAGAGGGGCAGAATCACCTCCCTCCATCTGCTGGTCACACTCCCTTTGATTCAGCCCAGGACATGGCTGGCTTTCACAACACCCCTAAATCCTTCTCCTCAGGGCTGCTCTCAATCCATTCTCCACCCAGTCTGTGTTTGTGCTTGGGATTGCCCCGACCCAGGGGCAAGACCTTGCACTTGGCCTTGTTGATCTTCATGATGTTCACTCAGACCCCTTCTCAAGCCTGTCCAGGATCCTCTGGATGACATCCCATCCCTCCAGTGTGTTGACTGCTCCTTGTAGCTTGGTGTCATTGATAAACTTCCTGAGGGTGCACTCAGTACCACAGTCCATGTCACTGAGAAAAGTGTTAAACACTGACACCTAAGGAAGGCCAGTCATCACTGGTGTACTCTTGGGCATTGAGCTGTCGACTGCAAATCTTTGAGAATGACTATCCAGCAAATTCCTTTTCCACTGAGTGATCCATCCATCAAATCCAATTAAGAGATAAGGATGTCATATGAGACACTGTCACAAATCCAAGTAGATGACATCAGTTACTCTTTCCTTATTTACCACTGATGTAACACCATCACATAAAGCCACCAAATTTGTCAGGCGCAATTTTCTTTCAGTGAATGCCACTAATCATCTCCTTATTTTCCATGTCCCTTAGCATAGTTTCCAGGGGGACCTGCTCCATGATCTTGCTGGGCACTGAAGCGGGACTGACAGGCCTTTAGATCCCCAGATCTCCCTTTTTTAAAATGGGGCTTATTTTTCCACTTTTCAAAACAATGGGAACTTTGCTGGACTCACAACTTCTCAAATATGGTGGACAGTGGCTCAACTAGTTCCTCCACCCTCAGGACACACAGATTTATCTCATCCAGTCCCATGGACTTGTGTACCTTCAGGTCTCAAACCTGATCTACTCCCAGAGTCCCTGACTTTGCCTTCGCTGACATGGTTGTGCAGCTGGAGCACTTGTTTGTGAAGACAAAAGAATTGTTGAGTACCACAGCTTCTTCCATGTCCCCCCACATAACCAGGTCTCCTTTTCCCTTCTGAAGAGGACCCATATGTTTTCTAGTCTTCCTTTTTTCACCAAAGAACCTATAGAAGCTTTTCTTGTTCTCCTTGATATCTCTGGCCAGATATGATTCTATCAGGGTTTTAGCTTTCATAACCTGAACCCTGGACAACTTCTCTGTATTCTTCCCAAGCTACCCGTCCCTGCTTCCACCCTCTCTAGGCTTCCTGGTCAACCCATGAAATCATTAATTCTGAGGGACCAGAGACAAAACTGACACTGAGACAAAATTTTTTTTCCCCCTTAAAACACAGCACATTTGAGACCTGTGGTCACATAAGACAAAAGGAGCAGATTCTTATTGTCCAAAAGATGCACGCATTGGAGAAATGGGGTTATTAAGAGTATGGGGATACATACACTGCATCAGTACATGGAACACATAAGCAGAATTGAAATGATGAAGTGAAGAATGAAAAATATTAAAGTATGTAGAAGTAAAATATATCTCTGACACCATTTTCTCTTTGTCCTTTGAACCATGTTCTTGGCTGCATAGCACCATATTGAGCGGGGGGAACTGTCCCTGGTATTTTGGATCTCTCTTTCTTCAGGGGAATCCATGAGATTTAGCAGGTTTTTTATCTGGTGGTTATTTGCTGTTATTTCTTGATTATTGCTGTGCTGATTGTTAGCAAACTGTTACTTTTTCATTTACATCTACTCATAATCATTCCTTATTGGTGGAAAGGGATTGGTTGAACCTATAAAGGGAGGCAACTCATTCCACAGTGCTTTCCTTTAAATTCTCTCAAAGCAAGATAATCTCTCAAACCCATAATGTCCTGAGATGTGAAATAGGATGGAATCAAGCAGGTTCTATCAATGGAAATATGAAAAACTGACTGAATAAAATATAAAGGCATAAGCTAGGAAACATCAGATAGATGGGGACAAAAATTTGCCTCTCTTGCTTTTTTCTATGGTCTTAGGAGAAGCTGAATTTGTTTAGAAAAAAACCAGGCATTTCTGATTCAAGACTGCTTCCTAAGTAATATAATTACCACCTCACAGCAGTTTCTATCATCATGCCAAATGCAGAATTGTCTCCTTAGGGCTCATCTCATTTTTCCTCTCTTCCTCTCTACTCCAGAATGATACCTCTCCTCTCCATTGCACGATTTATAAATTGTGTAAATGTGGAATACAGAACAGGCTACTGCAGGAAAGCGAATTTTTGGCAATATTGTATGTGGGAAGACATCTGTGAGAAGCATCAGAAGATATTTCATCTTCTGAACATCTCACAGATGTTCACAAATAGCGAAAATTGTTACTTTGGGGAAGGCGGCTCATGTGCCAAAAAACGTAGGGAACTGGTTTAAAATAGGAGCTTGCAGGCTGTGAAATTAATAAAACAACAGATCTGACCTAAAATCCTAATGACAATCAGCCTGATTGTTTTTGTTAATTATAGTTATTGGCAATTGAAATCAATGAGAGGTGAATGAGGGCAAGCAAATTACAACTGCTAAATTGCTTCAGTTAGCACTTTTTTTCCTTTTTTCCAAAACCAAATGACAATATGTTTTATTCATCTGCTTTGTTACTTACCACATGTAACTGCATTCTCCAAATCCTACTTCTGAGAACAGAGTGGCATTCAGACCTGAAAACAAAGTCTGAAGTTACGCATGTAATACAATGACAGGGGTTGAAATGCCCAATTACCAGTAAATCCACTCCTTGAAATCTCTCCAACTTTTAATAAAAATATGAAATTTGCCATCACTTTTGCTTTCACTAACTAGACCAGAAAAACAAGACATTTATAAAATTTATTGTAACATCTAGTGTGAAGAGAATTCATGTTTTAACCTTGAGATGATTCTTTAAAAGAAAAAATATATTTTTCTTATAAATGAGTCTATGATGTTAAATTGGCCTTCTGAATGCTCTCAGAAGTGTAGTGTCTAAGTTCTATGCAAATTATAGGTCTTCTCTGAAAAGACTTGAAGAAACTTTTCATTAAACAACATTCAATTAGCTAGTTTCCTTGTTCTGTCTGGCTAACATATGCCTTCCCACTTGATTTTTCCTCCATCACTCTTCAAGGTCAGGTTTACACAGCCAGCACAAAGATGAGTCAACTAGGTACAGTATTTTAATTAGGGACTGGGATTTTAATCACTGTGATTGGGTTCCTTCCATTTTTAATGGTATTTTGAGGTTCCAAAATGCACAAAAGCAAAAGGTTCTCATCTCCATATGGGGTTCAAATCCGAATTATGTATTTATTCCTAATAGCATGCAGTTTGAATGTCTGCTTGTAATTGTACTGAGATACAGGAACTGTTCCATAGAGAAACTACCTTAGTGAATCTCCTTTGGAAATTATTAATTAAATAAGCAGTAGGTCTTTTAAATCCTTCCAAATGCAAACAGAAAATCACTATGACTGTTTTTACAAGTCTACACTGCCAGTCCCGCCTACTCAGAATATTTTTTTCTGATAACAAATACTTTCCACTGTAAAGTTTGTTTCACTATGTCTCAGTTTTTTATATTCAAGATTTATGTTTACAGAACATTATTTCTGTGCAGCAATGCAGGTTTATATATCACTTCTTGCTACTAAATCTCTGAGTAACATTTACAGTTTTAACATACTATCCCAAAGTTTCTCAGGTTCAAGGAATGGATCCATTTCTCTTTCAGTAGGGGATACACAAATATAAAACCTTTATTCTTCCATTGTAAAGGATTTACTCTACAGTAGCATGGTGCATTCTCCACTCTTTTTCTCAACATTATAAATGAGCTATCAAAATCTTAATCTTCTGTTATCTCTGTCTCTATGGTTTTGACATTTACTTCAGCATATAAGCTGTGCTCGTCAGACCAGTGTTCTGGTGTACGCACAACCATCCTTAAACAATAACTCTCCAACTGAATGATAAAATATCCAGCCTTAGCCAAAACATAAGGAAAAATGTTGTAAAATCCTATGAAAACAGTGACAACCTTTAAAACGGCTAGTGTATCCTCTAACTCCATTTTTAATTAGCTAAAAATTAACAACTTCTTTAGAAAATGGTGCTCACCATGAACACTCTATCATGTTCCCCTTAGCTTTTTTTAAATTGATGGGGCAGACTCTGAACTGCTTTATCTGGTGACAACTACCACAGCACAGCAGAGAGTTGGAGGACAACTTAAGGATCCTGTCTACAGTCTAAATACACTTAAAAATATGCTTAAAAACATTTATTTTCATCTTAGTACAATGGAGGGTGCTCTTGTTTCCTTGTGCAGAATAAACAAACATACAAAAACAAATGGGAGACAGGACCAGGACAGCTTCAGATGATGTAAACTCTCAGCAAAATAGGCTTCTTAGAGTTTATATCAGATTACAGTATGCCCCAAATATCTACCCTGAAAGTAGGCATTAAGGTAATTCAGTTTTGAGGTGACAAGCCGATTGTAGCCACAGCAGTCATCACATCAGAAAGGAGAAGATGTCATTTCCTATCCAGAAACAAATTAAAAAACAAAACAAAACAAAACAAAACAAACAAACAAGTAACCACAACAAACTTTAGAAACAAGAAGACACAAAAAAAATCAGGTATTACTAATAGGAAGTTGAGGTACTTTGATAACCAGGGTAAGCAAACTTCTAATAATAGTTGAAGATACCAACCATTATATCCTTTCAGGATGCTCCTGGCTGCAGGAGGACCACAATGTGCAGCATGGCTCTTTTTTTCAGAGATTCATAATGATGAACTGGCTGTAGCTTCAAATGAAAAAAATACTGCATTTTCTAAGTAGTATTACTCCAAATAAACATTTAAATTCATCTAAACATTAAAAGTGGATTGATTCTAAATTGACAAATTAATCAAGAAACCCCAATCCTGATTTTTGATGTAATGAAATTTATTTTAAAAGCCACTAAAAGAAACTTAGAGGGAAATAGGATTATTGAAGATAACATAATATTTTTTATATGAATTACATGAACTTCCAATGCCAAGATCACAGTATTGACAGAAAGTCTTGTATTGCATTTCCTCCATCCATTTTAATTGAACCAAAATGTTAAGAAAGCTTCCGGTAAGAAACTACAGATCTTTCTCCTTATATAAGATGTCTGGTTCCAGTTGCATCAGGTTCAGATAAAAATATAGTGTTAGCCCTATGCAAAAAAAAGAATTATGTATATAAGCTTCCATTAGCATTAATAGGAGTTATGTATGTAAATCCCACACATGCTGTGATAAGAATGTGCTAAGAAACTGCATTTACATTCCTGTCAGGGGGCTGCAATTAGTACCAGCACAGCAAAGGCAGCTTGTATTCCTCTCGACATTTGGAAGCCTTGTAAAACCTGTGTAGAACAGAAATCTTTGCCATTATACCCCATTTTAATTACAAGCCACATCACAGCATACGTGCAAAATATTTTGATAAACACTTTAAAAGCCCACAGAAATCCTACTAAAAATGTTCACTGAGAGCACTCAAAGTCATGGTTGTGAACCTGACGGGAACTCACTCACTCCTGAGCTGGGCATTTTTTTTTACCAAGTATTGCGGCTTTAGAAATTAAGCAGTCCTGAAGGTCAATATGCAGAGGGGAGAGGGAGCAGCCCAACTCCAGCAACAAAGCAGTAAGACAAGTGACAGTGAAGGGGATGTGGGTTTCCCAGGATGGAAACCTTTCCATGGGCAATTGGCTCACATCATCTCCGAACGTGTGCAATTTGTTCCTTGATGGTGGACAGAGGGGGTTTGCAGGGATCTGACTCTCAGTAGCCCCCTGTTTTGGCTTTGAGACTGAAGAGTAGATCCAGAGCTTTCCCTGCCTCCCCAGCCTCTGCCTTTAGGAGTGCCCTGTGATGGCTTAATAATACACTCTGACACCTTCCCACTGCCAGCAGATGACACCAGGCAGAGATTGCTGCGTGCTGCTGGTGATTCAGCCTGGCTCGGGAAGCTCGACACCGGGCAGCCTGCAAACTGCAGCTCGACAGGACAGAACACCTGCTCTCCCTGCAGCCCAGCTGTGCCACCCCTGACCCAGAGAGGCAGGATCCCCTCAGTGGGAGTGGGGATCATGGGGTCAGCAGGAGTATCCATGAGGCAGATGTGCAGGCAGCTCTGTGCCTCTGTGCCTGCACACCTGAGTGGGCTGGCAGGTCCAGGGACCATGAGGTTGTAGGTCCATGCAGGCAGTCAGAGTGAGAGCTGTTTGTGGCCCCTTGCTCTGTGTCCCTCATGTTGGAGCACAAGCTCCATTGAATCAAACAGGGGGCAAACTGGGTGGCAGCAAAAGAACCTTACTGCCTGCTGTAGATGGTCCAGGATGACAACATTTTGGTTACAGCTGAGCAATCTCAGTTCTTCTCCAAAGGCCAGAAAAGGGAGATTTAGATTCAAGCTTGTGTAGCTGGCTCCAGTTTCTTAAAACACTACCCTAGGATTTCCACAGTGCCTTTCAACCCCTCATCTACCAGAGCCTGTGCAGACCTAAGAAGTGCACCCACACTCAGGAATCTGGCTCTTGCATATGATGGGCACATCAGGATGCAGGGTCAGCAGGACACAATATAAGAGCCTGCTTTCAATAAACTTCCCTGCTACCAAAAGCCAGTTTTATAAGTGATATTCCCACATTTTACACAGAATCCATGTTGATAGGCTCTACTTTGGTGTTCAGAAAGCCTTTGCAGATGTCCCAGGCTATCTGGGCTAGAACTTCCTCCTCAGTGATTACGTCTTCCTTCAGCAATTGCATTTCCCCAGGATACAGAAACACAGCCAACAGCCAACATGGGATTCCTGTGAGTGCAGAGCTGGGCCTGGGCTCTGAAATTTGCTTTCATGTGAGTTGAAAATAAATAGAGCTTTCTCTGCCTTTGAGTCTAATCATGTATTTTATCTGTTTGATTTCGCCTTTCCTTAAAAATTTGCTGCCAGTACACCTACTTTCATTCATGCAACAGAAAACATGGAAGGAAATTCCTTGACCTGATCAAGCTACTTCCCTAAAAGCAAGAAGAAAAGTTGTTGCTTTTATAAAATACTTGGAAGGCTCTCAGATATTGAAGGCAGAGAAAGCTGGCTAGTGGGAAAATACTACTGGATGGGTAATGAATCATCATTTATTCAATAAAGTTCATTCATGAAGCTGTCAAAGATGATGTTGTCATTAAAATAAATATAATAATAATAAATAAATAATAATTGTATCCTTAATAATAGCTCCTATTTCAATACCTTCAGGATTCAAAGTCACCTAGAAACAGGAAAAAAGTTAATATTGAATAAAACCAATGTGTCTAGAGAATGGAAAAAGACTGATCAAATAGGTTAAATCCAAGTGTTTATTATGGTTTTACTTTATCAAGACATTTTCTACATGCTTTCCTGTCTATGTGCATGTATATGTTAAATAAAACTGTATTTACACACAGATACACAGATATTCTACTGATGTTTGTGATGGGATGCAGGATACAGTTACCATGAAGTAAAGATGAATAATTTCCAGGAACAGCAGGGTTAAATACATCTTTAGAAAAAACAGGATTTTGTCATTTATACAGAATAAGTAGAAACTCAGACTTTTAGGCTTGGACCTAGTAAATGGCTTGTGGATGGCTTTTTGTACATTTTTTTCCAATATTACTAGTTAGTAGCAATGTCTTTCCTGTTTCTATCTTGTACTTCAGATACCTGGTGTTCGTTTTGGCCTCTTTCTACAGTCTGTCTTCTGCCCAGGTTCTGCCTCCTTTTTTTTCTGACACTTCTTACCTTTCTGCTCTTACAAAAAAGGGGATAAAAATACTAATGGCAATGGGCAACACCCACTTGGCTTGTGCTGTTAAGTGGCCCTGTGGAGCAGTACTGAGCTCCCAAGTGGGCAGAGCTGCTCCACCTACTTGTGCTGCTCTTGCAGCTGGTTGTTCCACAGGCTGCCCAGGGAGAAGACTGGCAAACAAACAGCTTGGAAAGAGCTTGCAGCTGCTTGTTCCTCTCCCCAGCCTCAGGACAGCCATAAAGTGTTTCTGCAGTGGGAGTGCAGATTTGAAATCTTTCTTCCAGGCTAACTCCTTTTCTCTCCTCGTTTGGCACTATCTCCCACACAATCATTTTTCTCAGCCATTTACAGGAAGAACAGTCTGCCTGGACTTGTAGCCAGTATCACTCTCCTCCCCAGAGTTAGGAGAGGTGGGCAGAGTCACATACTTCTTAAAATTACCCATATGTGAAGCTGAGGATGAGAGATGCAGTTAGGAGCAGCAGACAGAGCTCTTCTTCAGTGTTACAAACATCTGGAATATGATTAACTGTCAACTCTGCCTTCAGGCCATGTGAGATGTGGACTTTCAATTTAGCCACATGATGCAAAATAGTTTTTTGCTGAATTTATTTGTCCAGATGCTAATTAATAGACCAAATAATACCATTGCCACAATGCCAGCAGATTTGTACTTTAGCCTGAACTCAGTGCCAGCAGATTTGTACGTGAGCCTGAACTCATTGTCAGCAAGAACACAGTGATATTAGATGCTCAGTAGTTTTCTTACTTAATAGCTGTAGTTGTGAAAGATTGAGTGCAGCCAAATGACATAGACAACACCTAAAGTGAGCAAGAGCACTCCTGTCTCTTTTATTTACACCAGTAGCAGAGGTTGTAAAAGAGGTAAGAAAGATGTTTGATGTTTTTAGAAAACAGTAGTTCCATGCACTGCTGTTTTCTGTGTCAGGACTCTGTTGGGCAATAGAATTTCTTCATTCTCTGTGCATGAACCAATAAATAATTCTGTAAGTCATTTTTCATGGAAAGCTCCTGCAGCAGGAACTTCTGCCAGGTCAGCACATTTGTAGTGGTCAAGGGGAGGTGGGCACTAGTTCTGAGAAATACCTCCTCTTGTTTTGTTCCTATGCACAGATAGTGGCATGCTCCTTCCACTGGGTAAGAATTGTTGCCATAGTAATGTTTCAAGCACTCCTTTGGATCAATAGAAGAACAGAAGGTTTTTCAGGTATTTCTGTTGCTTGTAAGCCTGCAGTCATACCCCACATATATTTGTATTCGCTTCTATAAAACAAGTTTGTTCAATGATCTTTCAGCACTGTACAATTAAGCAAAAAAAAAGCAACATAAACATGGTGTACAAGGATCTTGGGTCAGAATCAGACCTCTGGCAAGCAAGTGCAGTTCTGTCTAGAGAGCAGATCCATGTTTGCTTGATCAAAGCCCTTAATATGGCCCTTGTAGTCCTATCAACCCCTCACCAAATGCAGGGACAAACTGAAGCCGCAGAATTTTTTTCCTGAGGGTCCATATGTAGTTCCATTCACAAATCACTGTGATTTTCAGTTGATTTAAAGTTCATTTGCTGTTTTGTACCAGGTACCTGACATATTGCTACAGTATAGGCTCAAGCTGATTAGGTGGTATTCATTCTACGATGGAAGTGATGTGTGAGATTTACATAAATTCTTATGGGCCAAATCTACAAAAGCAGGGATTTAGTCACTTTATTGCCCCTTTCAGCAACCATCTTCGACATGCAGGTATTGGAATCTGCCCATCTGCTCTACACACCAGAAGACTGTGTATGTGTTGAATACAGGCCCCTACCCTTCTCCTACATAACTAACAGTTAGAACACATCTCAGCATTTGCTTTGAGCTGCTTTAGCTATTTGCTGGGAACAGTCCCTCTCCCAGTATATAATTTGCAACAGCCATGCTGTTTTAAGGCAATATGAGCTGCTCAGGCTAGCTGAGCTCAGTACTGGGGAACAGCTACAAGCATGAGCAATGTAGGAAGACAGGCTTCAGTTGAAGATGAAGAATTGACATATATGAATGGTTTTGTGAATTTAATATGAAAAGCTAAGGACAAAGTTTTCTGAGGTAGAAAGTTCTGCTTGCCATATTGATATACAAGCAATAAGGAGAACATAATTTGCCAGCCTCCTTTTAGAAAAAAATATCTCAAACTCAGATTTCTCCATGGGATAGTGAGTCTTTTACAGCAGTATTTTACATCAAAACCTTACTATTCACAAATATATTATGCATTTTTCTATGCATAAATTCCTTTACAAAGAGCCATATTTACCTACAAATGATGCACAAGGCTCCTTCAGGTGTTACAGTTATCCACTTCTAATTGGAATGGGAGCATGCATCTTCTGCAATTATGTGGCACATTTTTTAAATAGCGACTAATATTTCATTGCCTGCTGAAAGCATCTCCAAATCATAAATACTGGAGGCTTCTGAGGGAACAGTGATAATCAGCGCCATAGACACAACTCAGAAAGATTCATTAGCGTTCCCCCTCAATTCCTAAGCTGGTGTCTGCATGTATATATCATCACTGAGAAGAAAAAAAAATGGGCAGTACTTCTTCTTATCCTGGTATCTGACATTTCTCATTTCATATCTATTTATTCTCCCTGTTCCTTTTTTCCATCAAAACTGGTGAAGTTTTCCTTCATCTCCTGCAACTCTTTCCTTGCTAACAGTGAGGCTGCCTGTCCTACATCTACACATCTGGCCTTCCAGAAAGGAAGACAAGAGGAGAAAGGAGTAGGAGAGGACAAGGTATGTGCCTAGGCTTTATTGTGAGATGGAATCAGGATGCATCTAGGCTGCTGGACACTGGAAAACACTCTCTTGTTGTTTGGAAGCAATTCTTGACCTTCATGGCCTTATGAAGAGAAAAATGGAGGAATTTAACTGAGATTTCTGTCCACAGAAAGCAGTATGCTGCAATTATATTGTTTTGCCCATGTTATTTAGGAGGTGCACATCCTCCTGACAACCAGCCTTTTCAACATCAGTACTTGTCAAATATTTCATGACAGAAATATCAGGACTTTTTGATATAGTCATATCCATTTTCTTGTTTCTCTGAACAGAATTTAGTGAGAAAGGTTAAAAATACAGTAACTCCATGTGAGGAGAGAGAGGCTGAGAACTGTAAGAATCACTGCTAAAACAGTACAAACCAGAGGTCACATTTTGCTCCCACTGTCACAGTCTTTTTTGGTCAGAGTGGTTGTTCAGATGTAAATAAGGACTGAATACAAGTTGAATTAGTTAAAAGCTTACTCATATGAAAGACAATAGTAGTTTTCTTAATAATATCATGGGGACCAAGACCCAAGCCCTGAGCATCAACAGTGATGAGAAGGTGTGGTTTTACCAGTTGCTGGCTTGAACTCAGTGCCAACAAACATAAAGTCTGCCTCATAAAAGTGATCCCAGGTTTTACAAGTAAGTGGGTGAATTCATGGGCTGGCATCTCAGAGCCAAAATTGTAGACTTAAAAGACATCAACTGCCAGCACATGCATCACCTGGTGAACCAGGCCTTTTTGTTAAAAGTCTAGCTGATACCCTAGAACAGTTCCAGAAGCTAGTTGCTGTAGGGAGGCCTTACTTTGTGTCTCAGTTGCTGTTTGTTCCCTAAGGGAATGCCCCTAGGCTACCCCTGGCACTTCAGCCTTTCTGTTTACCCACTCACTCATCCAGAATTCACCACCTCCACATGGTGTTCCTTGGCATCCTTGCTAGCACAGAGCTTGCAGTAGCTCCAGCTTTGCTTGTCTCTGCACACAGAGAGAAAAACGCCTGCATAATATGAGCCAACACATGGATGCCCTGCCACCTGGCCAGAGGCTGTCTGCAAGCTCTGCTAGGGAGATGCCAGAGCTTCCACACTGTCCGGCTGGCTTTTCCCACCAGGCAGCTCATCACATCGCGGAATCACGCTGCTTTCATCTGCTCTCATCTGCTGTCCCCTGCAGTTTGGCAGAAGCATCCTCTGAAGAGACCTAGCAAGAGATAATGCTTATTAACTCCTCCTCAGATATCCTTGGGTCTGGTGCACTGAGTGCCATGGCAATGAGAGCAGTAAGAGAGTCTAGACAGACAGTAGTCCCACAGCTAGGAGAGAAACTTTGCCAGCAGATATTTCATCAAATTAACTGTTATGTGCTCAGAACAAAAGAATGTGGGAATATCCAACTCGTGTTTATGGTGAACTTAATGAATGCCTGCTATGAAAATTTTCATAGGATACCACAGAGTGTCTGGAAAATACACAATTAATAAAATGCTTTAAAAATTAAAATTACCTCTAATATTTGACAAGCTGTGTTATCAAAAGGGCTTCTTTGGTAGTGTAGATTTTTCTTAGTAGTGATGGGTAGCCAAACCAATCTTCCAGATCACAGTTCTTAAAAGGATAGAATTAAATAATCTTAAAAGACTGTCTCTCACATAGCCTATACTTAAAAGTCACCACAACCATTTCTGATAAGGATTTCAAAGTACAAGATCCATTTCTGTTATAGATGTTGATCAGCTTTGCACCACTGCCTTCGGTGCATTTGCCTTGATAAAAATAAGCCTTGAATTGACTCAGGTGCAGAAATGAGGAGTTGCCTTGAATGTTTGTTTGCTTGTTCTCCATCATAAATTATGTTTGAACAATAAGGGCATGGCTCTCCAAAGGGCTGAGCACCTGCTGCTCACATTCCACTCAGCTGGAGCTGTAAATGCCAAGCAGCTCTGAAAAGCCAGGGTTGCAACTGTTCCTTTGGATGAGATTTATCCAAACAGTATTGATCCACAACTAAATCTCTGTATAGGGCTGGCATTCTCTTTCTAACTTACTGTCTTTGCTTAGAGGCCTGGATGCTGTGTGAGGCATTCGGAATAATTTTGTTTAATTAAGACTGCAGTGAAAGTAAAGAAAGGCAAAGATGTGCCTTGTTCTGCAGTATAATAAAAAAAATAAGTAAATACAATTCCAGTTAATTATCCATCACTCAATGCAGAGACTTCTACTTAATCTAATCACTGGTTAATTAGATTGTCTGTTTTGTTTGATCAAATCTACTGTAACAAAATCATCTGCATTTGCATTGTCCTTTATTTTGATGATTTTCTATTATTAAAAAGGTCATTGTCAGGTCAACATAGGCCTGTATTTGTGTTTTAATGCAACAGAATTTCGCATTACATAAATATCTCTCCGCAGAACCCAATTTGAGGCCCAGACTTTTAGAGCTATGCGAGAATTGAAGGATCGAAAAACTAAGATTCAAATTAATTACACCCCTCCCTGGTTTACAAGCAACATCTCTGACAACCTGTGCTACATTCAGTGGGGTATTTCTCAGAATCAACAAGGTATTTCAGTGGGGAGTGAGGAACCTAAATGGAAAACACATGTAAGAAAGGGTTTAGGTTCAGTATTTCTAATTTCGAGCCAGCTCCATTTCCACACGGTGATCTCAAGGCAGGCCACGGTACTGCAATGCTGCTGTGCTGCTGAGCTGGGGGATGGTAATGTGTTAAGGGTGGTGATTTGGTTGTTTGTCTGACTCTCTAGAGAGTAAAAGTCCTATTTTGGCTTTCATTGAGATTCAGAGGTGTTTTGCCTTCCCTTAAGTTAACAGGTATGCTTACCTAATGTAGCTCTCTATCCCAGCTGCCAAAAGTGAGGTGGTACACAGGTTAAAGCCAGCCTAAAAAGCAGGCTATTTCTGGGTAGTTTAGAATGGAAAATATTATGGGCTAGTGTTGAAGGGATTATGATGCCTTGGTGCCATACTGACATTATCTTAGTGCGCAGAGGACACCCTCGGGCTACTCAAGCTGGGATAACTGATAAGCAACCAGACCACAACTGGGACATTGAAGGGTTCAGAGGACCTGAAAACACAAATAGCAATGACTCCCTAAATTTTCCCATGTAAATGTGAATACCGTGGCATTCACCGCTTCTCTCTAAAGTCCTGTTCAAGACCATGGTAAGTAGGTGAGAGAAATTTCCTTATCTTGAATTTGTGAGAGCTGGGGTTGGTGATAAGAGCAGGGATAGTATAATAAAGTGTGCTAATCTCATCACAGCAATCCTGCTGTGCATACTGCTCATGGCCAGCTCTAGGTATAGGCAAAATAGGCAGTTGCCTATGGCAACAGACTGCTGGTGAAACCAGAGTGAGTTCAGGCTCCTGCAGTACCTTTATCAGTGTGAGTGCCCTGGAGAGCCAGCCTGGTGGCTGTTGCTGGAGGAATCAGGACATGTGGGGCCATGGTTTTAACAGCAGTAGCAAAGATCTGAGGTTTTCCCTGCAATTGTTGTCATCCACCCTTTGCTCTCCTGAAAGCCCTGGCCTAGCAGAGAGGAAAGAATGACTCTCCAGGAACTTTCCATGGCTCTACTGATGCTCTTTTGCAACAAAATTCAGTCTTGCCAGCACTTCTGAGATGTCTGGAGCTGCCCTGGTTCTGGCTGGGATCAAGTTAATTTTCTTCTAGTAGCTGGTACATTGCTGTGGTTTGGATTTAGTAGGAGAATCATGTTGATAAGACACTGATGTTTTTGCTCAGTAGTTCTTACCCTAAGAAAAGATCTACTCAGTTTCCTCTGCTCTGACATCAAGCAGGTGCACAAGAAGCTGGGAGAGAGCATGGCCAGGAGAGCTGACCCAAACTGGTGAAAGGGATATTCCATAAAATGCAATATCATGTTCAATACATAAACTGGAGGGAGTTGGCTGGATTCTAGTGATCGCTGCTCAAGGATGGGACGGGCATCTGTCAGTGGGTGATGAGCAGTTGAATTGTGCATCACTTGGTTTTCTTGGGGTTTATTCCTCTATTTTTATTATCTTGCATTTTATTTATTATTATTAATCATAATAATCACGGCTTCCCAGAGCAATGGCAACACCAACACGGGCAGAAGTCGGGAAAGTGTCATGCAGCAGCAGGAGAAACAAGTCAGACCTTGCAGAAATGTGCAGGTGAAGATCCAACTATTTTTCATCAAATCATGCCAGAGAATAAGGGGTGTTTCTGTGCCAAAATAATGCAAACATGCTAAATGAAGAAGAATTGTTGCTGGGTCATTCTGGGAGCTGATTCAAAGCCAAAACACACCAGTTTCACATTTCTAGGCCTCCCTATTGCATCTTTGACCCAAGCAGAGCCTGAACATCATTTGTGCTATAAAATCAAAACTATACCTTCCAGTGTTTTTGCATTATAAAACAATTTCTTAAAAGTAGTGATTTCTCACTCCATCACTGGGAAGCATAGGAAGAAGTGCTTTTTCAAAGAATTTTATTCCAAGTCTCATGTGCATGTGTGTCTGTGTGCATTCCTGTTTACAGAGCACCGAACTCTATTGGCTTTGTTGCTCATTACTAGAAATATTATCTTCTTGCAAAACAATACATGTTTAGGAAGGGATTTGGTGATGGGGTGAGGCTGCTTGAAGTTTGGTTTTTTCTCTTGCTGCCTAGTGCTGCTGATGCCTGCTGCTTAAGCAAGAAGGGTGATTGAAAAAGGCAGCTCCTCTTTTCCATGTCCATAAGTAATTCACTGCTTTTGGCAGTGGACTGCAAAGATACAGCAAGGGCATAAAGTTAAAAGCCAGACACATACTGACTCACACCCCTCCAGAGAACCAGAGAATCGCCTTCTGGGCTTGAGCAAGGTGAGGTTCAGCTCTGCCTCAAAGACCTACTGGTGGGTGTCTGGGGATATTGCATATTCCCTGCCTTACTTAGCATGCTTTCCATAGCTGTGCAGTCTAGGATTCCTACTCCTTGTCTTTCCTGAACCACACCTGCACATAATGTCCTGATGGTTTGTGGTTGTTTTTTTTTTTTTTTTTGCTTTTAGCTGCAAATTATTTTGTTAGGATGTTAACCCAGAGCCAGCAGAAATGAGCAACTCCAAAACCAGTGGGAATTTAAAGGAGGGTCAACAGGGTCAACAGTCAATAATTCAAAATTCATCTATGCTGTTCAGTATTCCTGGTTGTTCGCTCCTAAAAGTTGTGCTTGGGGAATTTGATTCATTTATTTGTGTCACCACTTTGGAATCATTAATAGAGCTGTCATACCTCCAGCTTAGTTAAGGTGATATTTTTCTAGAGACACCTTTTTCCACTGCCCCAGGTAGATGTATTCTCCCTGAGGTTGTGCCTGTTCATTGAAAGCACAGTTATGCCAAGCCTCAGTCCTGAAGAAGTCTCCCAGCAGAACTCCCACAGCATTCCTGAAGCAGTGGCTGTGGAGACCTTTTCACAGAGATGCTTTTAAATTTGCTCTTATCAGTATTCATAGACTCATGGATCGAAGGCTAGGAGGAACCATTGGATCATCTCTTTTGACCTTCTTAAGCCTTTAAATGTCATCACTTACCCCTGCATTGAACTCATGTTCAGCTGTAGAATGTATTTCAGCAGGAAAGGAAAGTTGCTCAGGGACAGAGACCCCAGCACTAACTGTGGTGGTCCCCTCCTTGGCTGTAAGGGGTACACCCTGCATTGTGGCAGTGCCTTGGGGACCCACCCCGAGCCCTGGGGCCCCATTATGCCGGCCCCACTACGCATAATTTCAAAAGGCAGCTGTTGCCCCAGAGAATTCGGAGACTGTAAAGTATACGTGAGGCTTAATGTCAAATAGAATGTTATGCTGTTGGTTTCAGGATGCTTGGCCAAGTGAGTAAAAAATTAAATGATACACTGGCCTGAAGTAGTTTAGAACAGAGCTGAAACACTTCAGGCAGACATGAGGTTTGCACGAATGTCACAGGCACGAGAGAAATGATTCAGAGAGTACATTGCCCTTAGCATGGTGGTATCACTTATAAATCTAAATAAACAAATAGAATATGAAGAAAAAATATAAAATAATAATAAACTGAGAAAAATTCAATCAAGTCCCTGAGGATTAAGAAGAAAAAGTAATCTTGCAGAGAGCTGGACTCTGATCTTTTTCTGAGCTCCACGTGCCTGCATTCCCTTTGCAAAATGATAAATTATTGAAATAAACAGCAGACTTAAGGATTTTCAAAATGCTGAATAAAATAATCTCCCGCACATACAAAAATATTAATATTAAAAATGCTAGTATTTCCTAGTATATATATTTATAAATCTGAATAGGAAGAAATAGAAGGAATTCTCTTTTTTTATTTTAAAAAAGAAAGAAAGAAAGAAAGAAAGAAAGAAAGAAAGAAAGAAAGAAAGAAAGAAAGAAAGAAAGAAAGAAAGAAAGAAAGAAAGAAAGAAAAAGACAGGACTAAGCAAAATAACATAAACCTGTCCTTGAATACGTGCTTGAAGGTAACTTAGGGGTTTATATCATCTCACTTTTCTGAGCAACACTTTTTTCTTCTGCCGTACTAGTTGGAATATTTGCATATTTTTTGCTTTCCTCTAGCATATCTATTGGATTTTTAAGCAGTCTTTTTCCTTCAAACTAAGAGAAAAGTTAAAACCCTAAAATTGTATAGGTCTCCTACTTAATTTTCATTGCATTTGCACCTCTTAGGTGAAGCAAATTTAGTGGACTGCCTTCTTCATGATTCCAGTCTGAGATGAGAATGAGGCCTCCCTTTTTCCTGACTAGCTCACCCATACAAGCTGATAATTGCTGGCTCTTGGGAAGAGCCACACGTTACTGCTTAGGGTGAGAAGCATTCAGCCTTTTGTGTTTTCCCCTTGAAATAGCACATTTTTCTGAATTTTAAGTTGGTGTTGGCCTAGCTAATCAAGGACTTATAGGAATTGCAATAAGGCTTCAGCCACTTAAAATAGTCTCAGATTTTCCCAGGGACTGGGTTGGTGCTGGTAAAGGCAGTACGATTGGTGCTGGTAAACATTATCTGCCCCCACCACTTGTGCCCTTCATCACTACAAGTCACAGCACAAAGACCCAAACTGAGGAAATGATGAATTAGTTCCGATAAGCATCAGTGGAAAACTCAGTTTGGTGAAAGGATGTTCAAATTAGTTTACATGTTGTTAACATGGGCATATACAAAGTATTTCAGCTTCTTGGGCTGTTTCCGCTTGGATTCAGCCTCCAAGACTGAGATGTGCATTTCTTGGTACATCTCTGCTTGCTCAGATTGTTTCCTCTAAGTTCCCCGTGGCTTGGCATAGGGTCTATGTGGTCCTGCAGCAACCCCAGCCAGGCAGACACACACCCTTACTGCCTTTCAGGCAGGCAGCAGCAGTGCTGTTGAGGAAGGGCAGGCAAATGCAGGTAAGTGGGGAATATCAGTGCTAATTGTAGTGTATACTAAGGCAGGAGCTTCAGCAGAAAATCTCTGGCCAGCTGCTATGCAGGAGGACAAGCTGTTCTGCAATAGTTCTTGCTCAGATGTGATGGATGTTCAAATGATTTTACATACCTTTGAAGTCAGAAACAATATTTAGGATAATCTATAAACTGGTGGACTAAAAAGGCTCTGGGAACAATCGAAGGAAGCAACTGATAGATCTGCATTATCCAGCACAACACAGTTCAGGAGTCTCATTAGTTTGGAGGCCCTACAGGAATGGTGCCTCTGATTAAATGCCACCAGCTGTCGGTTAACCTAAGATGAAGATTAGCAGGCAGGCAGAGACATCCCAGATAGGTCTGGAAGGAATCCATCTGGGCCTGTCAGTCCAGGCACAGCTCTGCCCAGCCCAGTTCAGCCTCCCTGGCCATATGCACCCTACCCAGCCCTTTGCAACCTTTCCAAGGCTGTCAGTGTGGCAGAGCGTGATAGACTGGCTTTGCAGAAAAGCAGCTTGGCTCTGGAAGTAAATAGCTGTTTGCGGTCATGGTCTCTTCAATTCTTCATGCTTTTTCATAGCACATTGCAGGCTCCTTGCCACGTGCAGTGGATGGGGGAGAGGTGTGTGCCGAGACATCCCTTCCCGGGCATGGGAGGGGGGAGCTGGAGCAAGGACTGAGGGACAGGAATATGGTCTCTGGAGGGGTGCTCTGACAGACTTCCTGTGCATGCCAAGGAGCTCCAGGGAGAATTCAGCAGACAGGACACCAATTTCCTCCCTATGCTTGCCACTGCATGAGAAGACAGAGAGTGCTTAGGAGGCAAGGCCAAGATCATTCTGGTTGCGTTACATGGCATACAAGAGACCTGGACAATACCCTTGGAGCCCCCTTCTCCTTCCACATGCCTTTACACCGGTGTAACTCTACAGAACTTGGTGGAGCTACATCTTTAACAAGAAGAGCAGACAGTCTGGACCCCCTGAGCATCATAATGGGGGAGAACTAAAGAGGCAGAATTACAGGTGTCAGAGGAGAAGACAGGTTAGTGGTCACCTCTGACAGTAATAAGAGAGTAAGAGGCTCCTGCTGGGACTTCCTCCCAGGCTTTCCTCACCAGAAGGGCAAGGGCTGTATTACGTAACCTTTGAATATACAGAGGAATTAGAGTGAAATTACAGGCTCTCGGTGACCTGCCAGATTTTAAGTGTAACACTTGAGGGGAAAAAAAAAAGTAGGGAAAAACTCCTTTTCCCTATAAAATTGAAATATAGTAAGCAATGGTATATGTCAGTCCTACCAGAAGACTGCACATTTCCCTTCACTCTCAGACTTCAGCTTAATAAGCTCCAAACATAGACTGCTTTAACAGCCAGTATTCTGACATCTCTTGGTGTTATCTAGAAAATGTCAGCAGCCCAAATGCAGAATAGAAATGTGGCTTCAGTTTTTCTTTCAAGCAATTTTTTTTTCTCCTTTGACGTCCAGTAGCTGCAGGGGTGATGCCTCAATTTGAGAAGTAGCTGCATTAAATGAAATGTGATAAAAAGAGACATCCAAATTCCAAACAGGTTTCAGATTAAGTTTTTGAATATGTAAATTTAGAAACATAAATTTAAATTCAAACCACAGGGTGAAAAAAAAAAAAAAGAGCAGCAGCATTTTGGCTGCTTGGAAAATTTAATACAAGATGTTTTCTTCTTTTTAAGGCTTGCAAGTTCCAGGCAGATAGAAACATCATGAATATTATATAGGTACATCTTGGTCAAATTTAATTTAAAATAAAGTAAAATAAAATTTAGTGAGGTACAGTCTTTCTGTACACATGATGCATGAACAAGCTTTGTGACCAGCTAGAGGCAGACTAATACAACACCTTATCATATTACTACATCTTCTGCCCCTTTACTTTCAAACTTCACTGCCATGTGTTCCTAAAGTCCTGTTCACTTTGAGGGTTTTGCGACACAATCCTTTACTGGTTTTCAGCTTTCCTTCATCTTGTTGTGGTCCCCTTGTACTTCTAGAGGTTTTCATGGGTCCAGCAAGGACTTGACTTTCTGGCCCATCTCCTACTATCTCAAGTCTTGCACACCTTTAGGTACTTTGGGATGAGAAATTTCAGGAGTGCTTTCCAAATCCAGACATCTGATGAAAACTACACCTTTAATATTCTTTCTGACTCATGTATTGCATAGCTGTAATCTTAAACTCAGGACTGCTAAACTGATGTTTGTTTTTCCTCTACGTGAATCTCTGCCTTCTTCCCAAATTTTTCCAGTATCAGACATCACAGAATTATGTAGATTGGAATAGACCTTTTAGGTCATTTAATCCAACCATTAGCCCAGCACTGCCAAGTCCACCAGTAAACTGTGTTCCTAAAACGTCTTCGTGTCTTTTAAATATCTCCAGGGAGCAGTGACTCAGCCACCTCACTGGGCAGCCTGCTTCAGTGCTTGACAACCCTTTTTGTGAAGAATATTTTCTTAATATCTAGTCTAAAACTCCCCTAGGCAACTTGAAGCCATTTCCTTTTGTTCTGTGTGTTATGTTTGGTTCAGTCTTCCCCCATCACCTCTAGATTTTGGCCTTTTAAGCATTATAATACTTTTCCAGAAGCTCGATTTCTTTTGTCATCAACACTTATTTTCTCGTTGCCTTTCGTTTTGGCAGTTCTCGCTCCCTGAAAGTAATTTAAAACATTTCCTGTTCAGACCTTCAAACTTATCTCTGACCACAACCCACTGCTCTTCATGATTTGGTCAAAATTTCTCTTCTGCATTTGAGGCCTTTCATTTCTTAACTTCACCATTTCTCTTTATATGAACAAATTATGCTACTGACCATGCCATGTTTTGCAGAATGGTTCCAGCCTATTCTGCCCATCAGTCCCCCATTCTACCTAAAAGATCTATCTTTTTCCCGTGTTGCATTTTGGATTTTGGGAAAAGCTCCATATGCTCAGAGGTACTAATATTCACCTCTGCCTTATATCTTTAAAAACACTGCTGTTGCTAGTTGGCTCAGTGATAGTTTCTTTTCCTATGTTTTGCATTCCAGCTTACTTCCACATTCATGCCATTTCTCTACATTACCTCTTTGCCACAAGTCATTAACAGTAAGATCAGCCACAAAACCTGCCACCAAAGAAACCTCCAAATCCTGCACCAGATACAGCATCATCAACAGCAGGTTATCCTTTCAATCATATCACAGATGCCTCTGCATCTGTGTTTCTACCATACAGCCTCAAATCTGAAAGAAACTGCCATCACAGAGTGGTATCACCAGCTGCAACCAAAATATGGATTCATTGGTGACAAATATCACTATTTTGCTGAAATCTGACTTTTGAGAAAGAGGAACATGTTTAACTTTTTTCTTTCATTTAGACCCATTAGAAAAAAGAAATTATTTCTGGTTTTGTACATCCACAATATCTGAGTTTTAGTCATAATGCTAAAAAGTATCCCTACCAAGAGATATGCAAGACTTCCCTAAAAATCCTTCCAATGAATGCTTAAGTCTGTTTTTCTTTCTTATTCTAACAAGGTTTAAGGTCATTCAGTCTTCCTCTCCCCATTAAAAAATCGTGCGTATTACCAAAATATAACTGGCATTTAAATACTATGCTGCTGTTGCCTTGAGCCAAACAGATATGCAAAAGGGGCACCAGGAATATGTGATAAAAGCCCATTTTGGAATGGAAACTAATGCTTTCTTTAGCACTAGTCTAACTCAGAGGGCATTCTGGATTCAAATTAATGGACTGTCAGCAGCTGCTTATAAAATTAGGTTCCAAAAGTATAGTGCAAATCTAAAACTTTAATTGGTTGCAAGCAGCTGCAAGGAATCTCTTACAACTCCAGTGCTGCATGGAAGTGGAAGAAGGTCTGATTTTTGTTCTGTAAATATTTACCTTTTCTACCAGTTTCATCATTATTCTGATTTTTGGATTAAAAGATTTTGAAAGCAGAAAGTAATTGCTGAAGAATAATAACCTGGCACTCTTATGTACCTCTCAGAAACACGAATTGGCTCAGTAATACAAAACATTGGCCAGAGGGCAGGGACTTAGATACAAACACCCTTATTGGAGAAATCCAGAAAGGGTTTTATTATTTATGATTGTCTTTGTGCGTGTGCATAGGAGACTTGGCAACGACATAATCTTGGAAGGCTTTTAATCAGCTCAAGGAGCTTAATTTAATACCCAAAAATGTATCAAGGCAAATGTTAAAGAAGCTGGCCTGTCAGTCAGTGAGCAGCTGACGGGCTGAAGGACAGCGCGCGACATCATTAGGCAGTGAGCGCCAGGACTAACAAATGCCAAGGTGAGGGCTGCAAAAAACCCACAGGCTAATAACTCAGCGAAGGTAACGAGCAGCTGAGGATCCCTCTGCGTTCTGTATCCTGCCCACCACTGTTACTGCGCTCAGAGACTAAGTTAGCTCACAGGCCAGGAGCCAACAGCTAAGTTGCATTCACACATGACTAAAGGGAACCTTACTGGTAAGGATGTGACATGTGTAGCTTAAATTTATGGTTCATCTGCTGTGTGAGTGGTATCTTGAACAGAGTCCAACAACTCTTCCATCAGCTGCATCCATATGCTATGCATGTGCTCCCTGCTAAGCACATCTTTTAAATTTAGTCCTTGTGGGTGCATGTTCTACACTTTCTCCATGTTTGTGGCTTTCGTGTGCATTCTTTAGAAAAATACTCCTGTTCATTCAAAGGCTGTCCTGAGCTCTTCAGTTGCTCTCCAGCCATCCAGCTGTGACCTCAGCAAGTTACCTCAGTGCATTCCCTTCACATTCCTTCCCAGCTGTGCAACAGCCACCACTGCTCCTTGGGGTGCTCTGTGGGTTCTGAGCTCCTTGGGGAGCTGCTAGTGCTTCCCTGCTCCTTTGTTTAGAGGTGGTGAACATCCTGCTGCTGCTTGCAATGGTGTTTGCCCCCATTTGAAATTTACAGACTCTTAGACAGACAAGTTGTGACAAGTGTTTTGGGTTTGTTTTTTGGTTTGGTTTTTTTTTTTCTAGTGGATTTTAAGCCTCCTTCATAAATTTTTTAATCAGTGTTTAGCATCAACAATTTTTGTCACATTTTTGCCATGCAGGGTAAGAAGTGAGTGTTTGTATCTACAGAAGAAGTAGTTGCCCTCCATGGTTCTCTTCCAAGTTTCCAAAGCGAAAGAACCTTTCCTAGATGAAACTGAGCCAAGCGAAATAGGTGTCAAACTAGCACAATGGTCCCCACACAATAGATTAAAAAAGCCTTTCCTCTGGCAGGCATTTGTTCCCAAGTCTTCTTCTGGAACAGAACATACTGCCCTACACATCATCAAAGAACTGAGGACTCAAGAAAAGTAAGAAAATTAGAAGGGAGACAAAATATTAAATACTCCTCTTAGAGCCAGCAAATGTGAACGAGCGATGCTCTGATATTAAATACTAGTGCCATTCTTCAGGCTTGAGAGTTCAGATTTATGAAAGAAATGCATAGCACTTCCCAGAGGAGGGTGGGAAAGGCAAAACACTGAAAATGTAATGAATCTGGACACAAAATTATATTTCACATAAAAATGTTATGAGGGAAAACAAGAACAGTGAAGTGCTAAAAAGTATTGTCTGCACATTCAGGAATTAAATTGTAAACTAACATTTGAAAATTGTATAGTGGTAAAGCTTAAAAAGCAGAGGGATTAAGAAATCTGCTGCAGCTCACATGGTAATCTGTGCCAGAAAAAAAGTACAGAATTTGGATGTCTTCTGGTTTTAATGACACACGCTGTTTCCTCTTCCCACAGATAACCCTACTGATGTTGTCGTCTTGCAAGGAGAGGGCGAATTAAAAAATAGCATCTATTCAAATATTTAGCACTTGCCCACAGTAGAATTCATGTTACCTAACTTCAGCAGACTGAAAGTTGGAAATGGTATTCATCTGCCCAAATTTAGATTCCTTCAGTGCAAACGTCAACAGCTGAGCGAGTCATACCGACTCCTTTATAGGCAATGGAGAGAAACAGGCACTTCTGATGCGTAAGCACATCTCATCCAAAAAAATATGTCTAAAAGAGATCCAGCGAATCACATGTAGAAATGGCTTTTTCTCCATCAACTAGAAAGAGAATCCAGACTGTTATCATTATTATACAGGCTTTTAAAGTTCAGCAAGATCGAGCTCTCCTCCTGGTGTCTAATCTAAACTGGTCATTCGTGTTCCCTCATCATGTTGGTAGAGAGAAGCTGTCACTTCCAGAGGTCTTGGTCATCTTGGCCATCTCCCTGAGCTACAAACATCTAAGAGAGCTGGTATGAGCTGCCTTCCAGAGGTATTTGCTGCTGGGGCGTGGAAGCCTCTGGGATTGCTGAGGAGAGTGAGCAGAGAGGATTGACATTATTTCAGCCATTCCTCACTCCCATGTCTATTTTTCTGGGTTTAAAATGTTGTCTCCGGAGATACAGAAGGCTTAGAAGGACAGTATCAAAGAGGACAAGGGGGCTTCAAAGACAAGTATGCTCTGAATCTGAATATTTTTGTATGTATCATTTAAGCCACTGCCTTCCCTGAAGTTTTCCTCTTCCTCTGTCAGTAGCTACCACTGTTGATGTTGGTGAGGAAGAGCATTTATTCTATTTTTTTCTTCTTATTCTTTTTCTTTCTTCTTTTTGTGCCAAAGCCTGTTTGCCTTCCTCTCCAAAATTTAGAACGTTGCTTGACCAATCCCACACACTACACTAGGGAGAAAATGCAAAAAATTAACCAAAAAAACCAAACAACTGAGGAGGCATAGGAGGGCACAACAATGAATAGGAATTTAAGGATAATAAAACTGGAAATGGCTTTGTTTTTTCCCCTCCATTTTGTCCTGTATGTGAGATAATCCCTCAATTCATAGTTGTTTCATCCCTCTCAGATTCATGCAGGGATCCTTGGAGTATGTAAATGGTGGGCTGCAGGTTTTTCTGGTCACTGCACTGCCTTTTGCTGCTCCATGCCAAGTGAGGCGTGAGGTCTCCTGCTGATCTCTGGTGTAGTTCTCTGATGTGGCTGCACACACACACGTGAGCACTCTCACACAGAAATCACCATCTCAGGGAAGTGCAGCAGCATGGGCTGTGAAGGGGCTCATTTTTCACCCTTCCAGGTTCTGGTGGAAACATCTGGCACAATATACACCTTTGCCTTTGTTTTGCATTCTCTCCAGAAAGCCGTGTTCAGAGGCTCATATCTCTTTTTTTTTCTGTTCAAGCATACTTTAATTACCTGCTACATGCAAAATGGATCCTCATTAGACAGAATTTTTCCTAAAACCACCCTGATTAAGCAGTAGCAATTATTGCTCATGCCATTAGGCTTAGTCAGTCACCAGGGAAGCTTTGTGAGAGCAGGAAGAAGATGGGGATCTCTGCTTTCCAGTGCAGGGACTCTGCTTTTGGTCTGTGTGTGCACAGCCCTCAGCCTGGGGACCAGGGAGTATTACACTTTGAGGTTACAGATGGGAAGGGGCTATTTTTACTTTGCTCTGTGCTCCTACAGCAGCTCTTTGGGGTACCCCCTGACCCCACCATGGGGAGGTGGCAAGGCCAGGCTCCCTGAGGTTGGCACCAGCCAGGCAGTCTGCAGCACTGCCAGGCCAGCAGGTGAGCTCCTAAGCCACACAGCAAGCTCACACCTCTGCTCCCCAGTCCTGTTTTCACATGCAAGCCCTGCTTGCTGGACTCCCCGCTCCTGAGCCATGTGAGCCATCCCCAGAGCCTCCACTCCTTATCCCCAGCTCCTGCAGGCTTGCTGCCTGCTGCCTGGACAGCAGCTGGGCAGCCAGCAGCTGCTGTAAGATTTGCTGGGGGAAGGGCTCCTTTCTTTAATTTTTCCAGGTCCTTTTGTGCTATCCCTGTTGGCAGCACACCTGCCAGGCTGTCTGGGCCAAACTGTACTTCTTGATTAACCCACAGCTTATGTGGGAGCTGTGCTCTGTCAGTCAGCTCAGGGTCAGGAGGATATCTAGGAACCAACACTCAGGACCAAACTTAGAGCTGAGTTTTCTACTGCACAAGATGGAGACATTTCTACAACCTTAACTTGGTCTGATTTTTCTCAAGTAACTTTACTCAGCCTGACCCCAAATGGTTGAGCCAGAGGCCAGTTTGTGAGCAGTGACATATGTAGGCTGAGGATGGACAGGCAGCACGGGAGGAGCTGGATCTGGGTTAGGTTCAGCTCTGCCAGCCTCTGAAATGAGTATAGAACATCAGAGGAACTGCTGCAAAGCACCACAGGAGCAGCAGTCCCAAAGGCTCAGCAGAATTGCTTGCTCTGCCTCACCATCCTCATGCTGTTCTCATGCTGACACACTTGGGATGAGCACAAATACAAAACAGAGCGAACTCAGCGAGAACAAAGGCTGGAAACAGGCTCCAAGAAACTGCCTCATCTGCTTCCACAGCAGATTATACCTGGATCATCACATATTAAATATGATGGCCATTAAAGTCTGTTCAAGGCATTAGTGATGCGTTGGAGAAAAAAACCACACATGCACAGTGAGAATTAGATCACTGCCTGCTTGTTTCAGGGGAAACACCAGCCCTGTGTTACAAGAAACAGCAAAGAAATGCTTCCTTTTTTCTGCTGCCTTTGCACCTTTTCTGATTTCCTAGGTGTGACTCTCTCACCAAGTGGAAAAAACACAGCTCTATGGCATCCCAAGGCATTTCTCTTTCTGCAGTGCTGCTCTCTGCAGATCCACAAGTTAGATCACTTAAGCTGAAGCTCAAACCTTGCTGCTACCCTGTGTCTCTGCCCACTTTATTTGCTTATCTTTGTCAGGGCAGCTTCTGCATTTGCAGAAAGAGCGTTGCCTTTCTCAGTCTCTCTCATTTCTGTCCTTGCTGTACCCATAGGTTACAAAGCTGGCTGCTTGCTTGTTCTGCTCCTCTGCTCGCAGGACACCTAATAATAGCACTTACCTGGAACATTTAGTTCTCCAGGAACAGCACAAACCCTGATCACCACACTGGGTTGGTGAAGGAGTTGAATATTTGGCGCTGATTTATCAGAAGGACTGGGAAGGATGACAGCTCCCCCTTCTGCTCTGCCCCCCAGTCTCTGTCTTACATTCCCACATGGACACTTTCCCCTGTCCCCAGTGCCTTCACACCACGCTCTTGGGACTGTAGGTGTTACCCAGGAGCAGGGACTTTCCTGTCTGACAGTCCTAAGCCCCTGGCACATCCAGTTTTTTATGCCATATGATCCCAGCATGTGTTCCCAATATTATTGAGCTTAGCCCCACAGCATAGCTGTGATACTCTAAATGATATTAAGAGTAATTTTATGGAAAAGTAAAAGGAAAACTAGTGACTACTGAATATGTAATGGCCATGCAGGGGCCAGGGCAGAGGTAAAGCTATCCTCAGGACCTTCAGAGGATGATGCATATCCTTCTAGAACACGAAGCAGATCTATCAAACGAAGCAGCAGGGCCTTGTCCCACCTGGGATGAGGACTCACACAGGACATCCCAGTGAGGCACATCTTACACAGAATATCTGGCTCCTCCCCTTCACTCCCTAGATCATCCTGCCTCTCATCTCAGCCTTAGCAAGTGAGATTCATGAAATTTGGAAACAGACTGAGTAGTGAAAAATAAATAAAATTGTACTGCATGTCAGCAATATTTCCTGTTATTCCCAGAAGGTAGGTAACAGGCACTACATAATCCTGATGACATTAATAATTCTGGCATTCTCCTCCATTCCATCAGAGCCATGAAACTTGCTAAGTCTATCATGAAAAAATCCGAGTGTGATCGACTGTGCTGAGATTGTGCAGAATTTTCAATATTCACCTGAAAATAAACTAGAGCCCTGATGCCAAATCTTCAATGCTGATGACTTTTCTTCCATCTCAAACAGAAAAAAAGACAGATTTCTTTTTGCCTGCTGAAAGTTAGTCAAATAATCCTCTAATCAGTAGAGTGTTGGTCTATCATTTGCAAATCAGAATAGATGTCAAGAGAGAAAATATAAAAACTGAAAATTCATTGCTCATCCACTGTAATCACCATGAATGTATCATTGTATCTGAGAGCAGATGAAGTGCCAGGTTAGTTTTATTTGCAGGTTGCTTCACATCATTTTTTTTAAACCTGGCTTTTAAATGTCTCCCAGCCACTTCATCTGCTGTCAGATTGGTAGCCTCTGCGTAAATCTGACCCTTCACTCTCCCATCACACATCCAACACATTTATTTTTCTGCAATTGGACATATTTTGAATCTTCATGCCCAAAGTTGTCTGAGAGACACCTCCAGCCACTTCTGGTTTCAGAGCATCACCGAGTAGCCACCCCAGGCTCCACATCACTGCTCTTTTATTCTTCAGCCTCTCTCCCATATAACCTGCTATCCAAAATCCTGCTGAACAAAATGCATTTCCTACACTGTCATCTTCTCTAATTCTCTGTTTAAAAGTCTTTCTGCTATTGTCCAAATGCAAAATCTTTCCAAACATAAGAGTAATCATATCCCTTTTCCCAACTTTCCTCCAATTCCTAGAGATTGCTCGAAGTACTTCTTGCCCCTTTCATTTCCTTTCCTTGTACCTCTCTTGGGACAGCAAGTGGTGCCAGGAAGGACTTACACACACATTTCAACTCTCACCAGTGAGATCTTCCCCCTAATTTCATCTCCTTCCTTATTACTTGCCACATATGAAGTTGAACAAATGAAGGAAATGGCAATGTAAAAGCCTTCTCTGGGTTCCCCTGTTTGCTCTGTGTTTAACTCTTCCTAGACTACCTAAATGGGACCATGACTATCTCCAGATTTTAGTCTATACCCAGCATATTTGCTCTGAACAACAGAGAATGGGGAGGACCCTAACTCTGAGCCACCAGGTACAATTTAATTTCATCTTTGGAACTCTGTCTGCAGGTTATTCTGTAAATATCAGTCTTTCTCCTAACCTTGGAGGTGCAACCATGTCCTGCTGGTGTCAGAGAAATGGGAAGCAGGAACAAGCAGAGTAACAGGGATCCCACACAATAATTTTTTGTTAGCCCTAGGTCCACTCCAGTGACCAGGTATAACCACTCAGGAGACTCCCTCCACAGAGAGAGCCCCAAGGGAGCCAGGCAAGAGAGGAGATGGCAATGTCCTTCAGACACCTACCCTAGAAGGAGACTGCTCCTTCTTCCCTTTGCCATCCCTCCCCTGCAAGGACTC
The DNA here is from genome assembly GCA_013396995.1 of Dicaeum eximium. NCBI lineage: Eukaryota > Metazoa > Chordata > Aves > Passeriformes > Dicaeidae > Dicaeum > Dicaeum eximium. The sequence continues at coordinate 302,838 of VWZP01008070.1, read as the reverse complement.
TCTCTCTGCCACAGGACTCTGGCTCCTCTTCAACTCACACCCCTCCTGATAACGTGAAACTATAATGGTGGCAGGCTCAGGGTTATCCCTGAGCATTCCTGGTAGTGCTGCTGGAGCCTTGACAAGTGCAGCAGATTTTTACAAGTCCAAGCCATTGTTTCGGGCTGCCGGAGCAGCAGGAAGCCTGCACAGCATCAGTTACGCTCTGATCACATTTGGGGGTTAATTTGTAATCAAAAAAGCTGTAAATTCTTTTTTCTTTTTCTTCTTTTTTTTTTTTTTCATTTAATGACTGTTCAGATTCTGCAGAAGCAGAGGGTTTCACAGAATCACAGAATATTGAGATTTTCAAGGGAAAGGAATGTATGCAGTTTTCTTGCAACAGCCATGATATCTAGTGCTGCTGAGGGAAGGCTTCATTCAAAGGAAGATAAGGCAGTCTGTAGCTTTCACACCTCTTTACATCTCAAAATTAACAGAATTAGGAAGGAGAAAATTATACCTTGCCCTAGGGATTTGTTTTAATCTATTAATTTTAATCTATTTTAATCTAATTTGTTTAAACTATCTTGATAACCTCATTCACAGCTGATACATAGCTGTGGAGGAGGAGGACATAGGAGGACAGTGCTTTCCCTTGATGAAGGTGAATTTATAAAGGCAAATAACCTGAATTACACAGTGAGTTGACAGGGCAAGTGCTCTGTCCCAAAGAGGTGGAGATTGTGGGGAACAAGCCTCTCTCAGCTTTGTTTTCTCAGGGGCCCTTTGGCTGTCCTGTCTCCTGGCACATTGGACAGAGTTTCTTAGAAGTCCTACCCAGGAACCTCCAGCTGAAAGAGCTGCTCAACTTCCTCTGTCCCCACAGAGCCAAATCAAAAGTGGGGCCAGGAAGAAACAAGATACATCTGTCCCATGCAGAAAAGGTAGTTTTCCACAGGGAGAGACACAGGAATATGGATGCATAAGCCTCACCAAGCCTATGAGACTAGAACATGGATGAAGGTTGGCTTTGGTTTAAGACACTAGGACCAAAAGACAGTGCCAGCCCAAGAGGGCCTGCTGGATTCCCTCTGCTGTGGGGAAGCCATGGCTCCTCCAAGGGCAGCTGGAGGTTCCTGTGCTTCCAACATTGCAGTCACTGGCACTGGACAGCAAAAACTGAGACCAGTAAATGATATCCAATTTCACGCCTGAGATCTAAAATGGATTTTGAAATAAGCTTTACCTAAGGGTGAAGAAGGAGGTAAGGTGACATTTTTAATTTGGAAATTAGCTCATCCTTGTAACACTAAATCTCGGACAAACAGCTTCTGGAAGGACCTAAGCAGGGACTGGGATGGAAAGTGTCTGGAGACATGGCATGGGCTGACTTCTGTTAAACTGGACTTAATGGTGATTGTAGCCACCTACTTCTGTCGCAAAAAAAAAAAACAGTCAAAGTAATTCAGGCACCAGATAACTCACAGAAGGGAAAGGGAAAGATCCACACTGGTGTAGAAGGCAGAACTCAATCCATCCATGCCAACCTGGCATCCCACATCCACAAAAGACAATCAATTGAAACAGACACAGGAACATGCTCCAGGAAACAGGCAGCCTCACTTAGAAGGAGAAGGAGGATCTTGCCTTGTTAAATCTGGCAAAACAAAGGATCTGATTGCTGCCTATAAACATACTGGGGGTAGACACCAGGGAAGGAAAACAGCTGTTATGCTGAAGGACAGCACTTGCACAAGAACAAAAGGGTATGAACAGGCCATGAATACATTTGTGAATATGATTATGGGACATGGTGCCTCCAGTACCAAAGGATTTGCTTTGGTGACCAGGACACCCCACTGATTTTAAGTTGTGCAGCAAATCCCCTGGCTGTTGGTCCTGATTAAATTTTCTGATATTAGCTTTATGGTTCTTGCCAGCTAGTAATTTTTAACTCCTCAGGGTGTAACATCCTGATGGGTTTGTCATGGGAAAGACGAATTTGGAGCAAGAGTACCTACCCCAACCCCTCTACTCACACCCAGAGTCATGTGGAAAGCAGCAAAAACTCTTCCTGATGCTGGTGAGAGAAAGACAGTGAAAGAAAAGGGACTGCCTAAATCCCACTTCACAGAAAAGGCTCCATGAAAATTAAAACCTGGGACAGTTGTTGAAACTGTCTTATCTGCAGGGGAAGATTTACAGATGAATGAGGTCTCTAATGACAAAACTCAGAAACTGTCATATGAGAACACATGGAAAGTTTTTGCACTTGGTATAGCTGTGACCAAGGTTTCTTGGTTTTAATGTTGTGCTAGGCAAGCTGGGGACTGTTTCTGTCTCAGAGAAATGGGAAGCAGGAACAAGCAGAGTAACAGGGATCCCACACAATAATTTTTTGTTAGCCCTAGGTCCACTCCAGTGACCAGGTATAACCACTCAGGAGACTCCCTCCACAGAGAGAGCTCCCTTGGGGAGCTCTTCCCAGCTCAGGAAGAGGCATCTTCCTGACTTGCTACATCTTGGATGCCAGGGCAGTGGAGGCAGAGGGGAATCTGTTGGCTGCTTCATTGGAGATGATACTGTATTCCTCCCCTCTCTAATTTTTATGCTCAGGGCTCTGGGGAGGCAATGTGCTGCTTACTGTGGTTCTGGACTCATTTTCTGGGCAAAGAATCCTCCATCAGTGACACATCATTTTTAGTTATTTTGAGAAGAAAGAATGTGCCTTTTTATGTGGGTTTCTTTGGGCTCCAGAAACTATAAACGTCTTCATTTTTAAGTGTCAGCCTTGACACGCACATCTGATTTAGACCTCAGTGATAAATATATCTCCTCTGCTATGTATCATTTTTTGGGGAGTTTTAATTGAATTAGAATTGTATACTCTGTGGGCAGGCTGTGATAGGTAATTAAGTTTATTGATTATGCCGTGGCTCAGTTTGTCAGATGTACAGCGCACCCCGCGCTCTAATTGCTGTTATATGTACTGGACAGAGCTCATTTCAGATGGGATAAGCTGGCATGAGGCCATTCCTTCAGCGACAGCTCTCACGAGTTTGGGACTTTATGTTACTGCTGAAGCTGTGTGAGAGGATCATAGGCAAAACAGACAAACCTCATCTTGTTTGAAAGTGCTATAAATTTATGCATTTATCTAGATCAGCAGCCTGGTGGATTTAATGGTCCATAAGGCTCCTCTCCAAACCTGGGCTGATTTATAAGTTCACATTGAGGCTGTACTAAATTTCCACTTTCCAGTCTGAAGCAAAAATTGCCTTTGACTGAGGACCACACTGAGCAATGAGCCCTAAACTCAGTGCAGAATCATCTGGGTTGAAAATCACAAAGAACTAATTATATGCAGAGTATTTCTACTCAGGCAGTGCAAATAACTGATTTTACCTAACCAGACACAGCTCTTCGTAGAGTAATAAAATGCAGTTTGATGCCAGTGCTAAAAAGAAACAGGGAAGACTAGGAATAATGGGAAGAGTAGTAGAAGATCTGAAGGAGAGTCAGTGGATTCTCTAAGGTGAAGCTTGGGCAAAATGGGGTCAGAGAGATTGTGGGAAAGGGAAAAGCACATGTGTGCAAGATGTTTCAGAGAGACCATTGTAGTGAAGAGGTGCTGAAAGGAATTTGTGGTGCTCAGAGAGTGAAAAGGTACTGCTTTTCCCATCTCCCACTCCTGTGATCAACACCATCTCCTCCTGGGGACCAGTACGTTGCACCTCTTAGGAGAGGAAGGAGGAAGGGTCAGGTTGGGACAGGGCCTGCAGGGAAACCAGTGTAGAAGGGCTTCCTGCTCCAAGAGATGTGGGCTGGCAGTGGGTATTGCTGCATGGGTTACTGCCTCCTCCACTCAACCTGCCCAGTTTTGCTGTGGCAGGAGAAGCCTGCTGGCAGGCAGCAAGGCAGGAACTCAGCCCAGGGCAACCCCTTCATGTATTTCCATGCAGATACAAATTAGATTGCCATAATTTCCATGCTGAGTTCTCCCTCTTGCACCAAGCCAGCTCTCATCACACCATCCAGGGGACATCAGCAAAGCCACACAGTGTGACCACCACAGTCTTGCACTCCAACAGTCCTGCAGGCTTTGATGAACTTCCAGAAATCCTGAGATTTTTTGTTTGGTTTTTTTTTTTCTGTTTTGTTTTTTTTTTGTAAGAATACTGCATTTTTTAGAGCGAAGAACTAATTAATTGTTGTGCATTTGCAGAACAACCTGCAGCTGGAAAAGTCTGATGAGTCAGTGTGGCACCACTGACTTGAAGACCATCGTGTTCCTCTATGACAGGTCTGGCCAGTTACTTGTTGCTCAGGTCTCTACTTGAAAACAGTGCAATTCATAACTTTCAGCAGCATGTAGAGGCACTGAAGTATGTAACACAGTAAGCACACGATGGCCTTAATGCCACAGCTCACAGAAGTTGCTGCTGAAGCTTGTGGGACTTCTGCTGAACTCACTAGGACCACCCACATATTTAAAGCTAGACTTTGCTGGAGGAGGTTTTTTAAACTGAGCTTTTGAGGGACAGTCAAGCTTATGAAAATTAGATACTGGGCATCCAGATTTAGTTGAGGATACTGTTTTTCCTCCCCTTTAACAAATCTGAGCTGCAGGAACCAGAGAACAAAATAGATTAACTTGTATTGCATGTATTACATATTGCCTCCAAGACTTTACCTTAAAGCTGAGGCATATTTCCAGGCCAGAAGACTGAAAAACACCATGAGAAATGGGTCTGAAAATGTTGCATCTGAAATGTGATAATCCCTTTTCAAGGAGAAGAAAGCAGTAAACCTATTTTCAACTGTACTAGAAGATTTTTTTTCCTTTTGGCCTCTTTCTCTCCATCCAAATCCTTCAGCCTGTTTATTGCTTTCTCCTTATGATTGAGGCTGCTTCTAGTGGTCTCTGTGGCTAAGCACTTCAGTTTTAAAATGTGAACAAAGAGAATATGCCATTAGGGAAGGACGTGCTGCTGGAAGGAAAGTCAAGGCTGAGGCTATGTCCTCTGAATACATGACAGGATGCTAAAGAGATATCTTTATTATCACACATAACAAAATGCTTTTAAACTTCTGCCTAACTGCAAAGCTGTTCTGATTGTCTATGTTCAAAATATGTTGGAAAAATAAATGGCAATTCACAATTTCAATGCTACCCTACATGTTTCAGGACATAGTTGTTAAGTATATCACTTTTCTGAAACAGAAACTGCATCCCTAACTTCTTTCCCCCTTGTATAGAAGAGCTGTTACTATACAATAAACAGTTATCCAGAGCTTTACATGCTCCAAAGGCCTGAAGTGCACTGAGCTGATCCACTGCACTTTCAGATTATCAGAGCCAAGAAGATATTTCCTGCCAGCTGTGCCCCTAATGGGACCTAAGTGATGCTCCTTGTAGTCCTCTATTCCTGAGCAGCTGAGACAAGAAGATTGGGAGCTGAATTTACTGGGTGTTTGACGAGCAGGGTTCTGGCTGCTTTCCCCCTAGAGCAAGCTCTCAGTGATTTGAGAGAAAAGCAGAGGGCTCTGCACCAGCAGAAAAGTCCACTAGTGGTGACCAGGGAGGTTAGCTTGAGACTCCTTTGAGGGACCTCAGTGAGGGACCAGAGGATCCTCTTGTGTGCTAAGTACCAGGAAATCTGCAGTTTCTATTTCCCTGACAAGTGCTGATGTTAAGAAGGAACCGCTAAACGGACAAAGCTGAGCTTACAGACTGGGTGTACCTGTGCGGATAAGAGGACAGGAAAGCGAACTTAGGTGAGAAGAGTTGAATTTCTCATCAGCCTGTTTGAACAGTAACAGAGAGGATATTCCTGGAGTGCACTCTGCTTCTGCTTAGAGTGATGAGACTTCTAAAGTCAATAAACAGAGATGTGCCAGGCAGCAAGAGCCAGGGCACTGACCAGAAGCAGCCCACTATCAGAGATCTGGATCCCAGGATGATGGGATCTTTATCCTTTTTTGCTGTATAGGTGGGTTATTAGATCTCTTGTGAATGGAGAGAATTCCTTTATATGCTTTTTCTCAACCACACAACTATTTTGCTTTTTACTTCTTGTCAGGTTGGATGTCAGGTTAAATTATAGAAGCAATGGTGGAAAGGAAAAAAAAATCAACCTATACCTTCATTGTTTTGACTTGCTGCCCTTGCTCCACTCTTATATGACCTGCAGACAATGTTGTTCTTTTCTTTGTTTCTTGTTCCACTGGAGGTGCAGTGTATTTGAGATTCTTGGCAGCCATGGGATGGGAGAGGGAAGAGCTGACTGTACAAAGCACCACCACTCCTCTAGGTTGCATGCAACATTGTGAAAACACATTTCAGACATTTAAAAAAAAAAAGCAGTCATTGCAGTTTGGGACCAGACAAGCATAGAAAAATTGGCGCCTGATGAATATTCACCTGAGCAGATGGGACATCTCGACAAAGCCAGCACAGGTTGCATCTGTGCAGATGCCGTTGAAAGATATATTAGTAGTTCAGTGAGAAAAGTTCTGCTATGTAAATGCAGTCTTCAGCTTGCTGATAAAGCTGTGGCTGAGTTCTTGGGGCAATCATGTTTTTTTCCCTTGCAATGTCAAAGATAGATTTAAAAATTCTTGAAAGCCATCTGACAGCAAATGGCCTCTGAGATTCGAGCAGGACTTTTTGCAGGTTGGGAAAATGACTTTGCTTTCAGCTGTTCTTCAGTCTGTTGGGTACATAGCCAGTGAATCTATTCTTACTAAAAATGGGCTCCTTACTACAGAAACTGGAGTTTTCAATTATTTTATAATAGAGCATGTTTCCAGAACACAAGTGCCACAAATATTTTTCTAGAAGAAGCATAGGTTCATTTCCCCAATTCTTTCTTCAGGTTTCTCTGCAATTTATTTAAATTAATTTCTTTGAGAAAAATAACATCTGCTACCATTTAATACAATTGGATCTGTTACTTACTCCCTCTTAAAGGGAGAGCTTATGTCCTTTATATTTACAGATAACAGTCTTAATACAGAAATTAATCTGAGCTTGCATATAAAGCACACATAAATTTCAGAAAGGCAAATGGGTTAATAAATGTATTTTAAAGGTTCATTGAGTTGACAATCCCATTCAGCACATTTACATTAAATAGATCCAAGTTATTTTATGCCATTTCCTATTTTCTAATATCACTTTAACAAATGATTGAAAGATAAATATATAAACAGAGAACTGAGAGCCAATGGCTTTTTTAAATTTTTCATAAAGTGCAGTGAGCTTCATGATGAACTGTAGAAAATGTAAGCCTTAAACTAAAACAAACACTACAACTTGTTAACATAAACTTAAAAGCTTCAATATGTTGCTATTGGATTGTCAAAACAAGTTGGAGTTAAACCTCCAGGTATACCAGCTGCAAACCAAAAGAAAATACTCTTCCCACATATCGACAAGCTAGCTCTGCAGAAAATGCAAATAAAAGCATGCATTGGAGCTAAATAATAACTCCCAGGGCCAAATGCTTTGCCACAGGTTGGAAGTAGTTAGTGGCCATTTAGTCTTGCTCCTGGCAAGGAGCAGTGATGCTCCTCTTTCCCAGCCTGCCGCTTGGAAGTGGGGGAAGCCCCCAGCGCTGTGCCTCTGTGGGCCAGAACACACGACATGGGGTCCCCTGCAGTGCCAGGATCTGGCCATTCCCCTCCATTAACACTTACCCTCTGCCCTCTCACTGTATCTGCTGACCATCAGATGCTGATGTCATGGGCTACCCTTCAGAGCATCTTCATCCCCTTTTAATTCTCCATCCCACTCGTCTGGTAAGCCATGGTTGGTTTTTCTCAGCATACTGCCGGGGATGTCCTCCAGATCACATGGTCTTCTCCTGAGACCTGATGAATCCCTGACTGTTGCTAAAAACCCTTGCATCAGCCTGTATGTGTCTCACTCCTAACCTCTGCAGGCAATCCTGTACTAGGCTGCTTTTTAAAGTATTTTCTGCTTGGAGTCTTCTGAAGGATAAAAAAAAACCAACAAGAAATCATCATTTGCTTTTGCAAGCCACCATTTTCCAGAAGTGAAAAGGTATCCTTGGGGCACCTTCCTCCTTTCCTTCCTCCAGGCAGGAGGACAAGGAGGTAACAAGTAATTGCCTATTCATGAGCCAGCATCAGGATTTTCCAGGGAATGCAATGCTCTGACAGAGAGTACACCGAGAATAGTGGTGATTAGGAAAATACTATCTCCAATACTCAGCTCCTGGAATAAACATTTGCATAATAGTTAAATTCCATTTTTACAATCTACAGGTAAATTGCATCTCATTTTCTCTCACAAATTTTCTCTCATCGTGTTGTATCTGATTTATAGAAAAGTCAAATCAGCTGAAATATATCTTGAAAATAGGACTCTCCCAGCCTTCATCTATTGGGAAAGCATGTTTTCCTCATGGCATGCAGTAGACACTCCTGAGACCCTACAACAGAGCAGGACTAAAAGTGCTCTCTGCAGTCTGGCTGTTAAAGAATCCCACAAATGAATCTAACCGTGATGTCTCATTAAATGGACACAGTTTTCCCTGAGTACTCCAGAATTGCATTAGGCCCGCTGTTTGCAGGCCAGGCTCAGCTCTGTATTTTAAATGCTACAGCTGTGCTGTCCGCCCTCGTGGGACAGAGGGGACAGAAAGTAATTACACTTTGCAGAAAAGGCAACAGCCCAGAACATCAGGGCTACTTTGAGCTGCTATGAAGCAGCAGACAGTGCTCAGCACCTGGGGATGCAGGCTCTGGGAAAGGCAGAATTTTGGTTTCACTCGAGCTTCTGGGTGGCAGGTACAGAGTCCTCCTGCCGCCATTATTGCACTGAATATCATGGCATGCTTTGTGCAAGCCTTGCATGTACTGCAGTTGTGCTGCTGCTGCTGCTGCTGCTGCGGGTGCCCAGAGGAAGATGGAGCCAATCTGACTCCCAGACCCATTCTCCTCCTCACAGAATTCCCCCCATGAAGTCTGGAGCCACAAGCTTGCACCTTTCTCAGAGGGCATAAAGAGTTCTAGCACAGGAGCTAACGGTGCTCATTGATGGAGTTCTGAACTAGCTTGGACAAAAAGGGACAAAACCAGGCTTGCCGGTGATGAGCAGTGGCATGGTGTGCCATCCACAAAACTTAAGGAAGGGAGCACTAACAGGATGCCTCAATCTGCTTCATGGGGTGTTGGCTACAAGGTACCACACCTGGAGTGTTTTTCCGCTAATGCACCTGGCAGGAGGAGCAAAGAAGAGGTTGAGGCTTTGGCCCAGTCCCTGAGATTTGACATCACTGGTATAAGTGACACCTGGTGGGATGAGTCCTGTGTCTGAAGTGCCCTGATGGATGGTTGCAGGCTCTTCAGGAGGGATGGGCAGAGCAGAGGAGATGGAGGGGTGGCATTGTGTGTAACAGAAGGGTTAGGATGTATGGAGCTCACAGCTGACAATGGCACAGTTGAGAACCTCTGGGTAACAATCAAGGGACAAACAAGTAATGTGGATGTCACTGTGGGAACTGACTATAGGCCTCCTAGCCAGGATGATAATGCCAATGAATTGTTCTTGGAGGAACTAAGGGACACTTCCAATTCAACTGCCCTTGTCCTTATAGGAGATTTCAGCTTGCAGCTGGAGCACCTACATGGCTACTACAACCCAAGCCAGAAGATTCCTAAAAATCCTGGATGACAACTTTATGGAACAGGCCCTAAGGGACATGACTTGAAAGATACCTGCCTTGATCTACTGCTTAGTAACAGAGTGGATCTTGTAAGCAAAGTTGAGGTTGGTGGCCATCTTGGCCACAGTGACCACAAAGAGATCAAGTTTAAAATCTCTGTTGACAGGTGGAAAAGTGCCAGCAAAACCTCAACTCTGTACATGAGGAGAGCAGACTTCAGGCTGCTCAGGGAACTAGTGAGTAAAGATTCCCGGGAAAATGTTTTTGCAGGTGCTGGGGTCCATCATTTCTGGTCACTTTGTAAACATCACCTCCTAAGGGCACAGGACCAGCAAGTCCTAAGTGTCAGAAGTCAGGCAGGAAAGGCAGAAGGCTGGCTTGGCTGAACACGAATCTTCTCTAATAAGGCAAAAAAGAAAGGTGTATGCCCAGTGGAAGCAAGATCAGGTGACATGAGAAAAACACAGAGATGCTGATAGTCAATGCAGAGAGAAATTTCATGTGGACAAAGATCCACTGGAGTTGAAGATGGCCAGAACTATGGGGGGACAATAAAAAGAGTTTTTTCAAGTATACTAATAGCAATAGAAAGTGTAAGAATAACATCAGCCCATTACAAGATGAGGACAGTCACCTCACAAACAGGAACAGGGACACAGCAGATGTGTTTAACACATTTTTTGCCTCTGTCCTCAACACAGACAGACCAAGGGGGTCACAGTGCCCTGAGCTAGAGGACCATGACTGCAAGAATTATCAACTCCCAGCTGACCCTGAAAATGTGAAGGATCTGCTGTTCCAGCTGGGTGCCTACAAGTCTATGGGGCCTGATGGGATTCATCCAAGAATCCTTAAAGCACTAGCTGATGCCATCACAAAGCCTCTCTTGATGATTTTTGAACAGTCTTGGGAATCTGCAGAGGTCCCAGCTGACTGAAAGCTGACAAACATTGTCCCAGTTTTCAAGAAGGGCAAGAAGTAGGACCTTGGAAACTTCAGTACCTAGTAAAATCATGGAAAATACTTTTTTGGGAGGTGTAGAAAAACACCTGGAGAACAATGCAGTCATTAGCAACAGCCAGCACAACTTCATGAAGGAAAAGTCCTGCTTGTCAAACCTGATTTCCTTCTATGACAGGATAGTCCACCTAGCTGATCTAAGAAAGCCAGTTGAAGTAATCTTTTTGGATTTTAGCAAAGAGCTTGATACTGTCTCTTTGATACAGGATCCTTCTGGACAAAATATGCAGGACACAACTGGATAACCAAGTTGGGTGGTGGGTGAGCAACAGGCTTACAGGTCAGGCACAAAGGGTTATGGTGAATGGAGTGACACCAGACTGGCAGCCAGTCACTAGTGGGGTTCTGCAGGGCTGCATCCTTGGCCCAGCTCTCTTCAACATCTTCATTAACAACTTGGACACAGGACCGAAGAAATACTCAGTAAGTTTGCCTCCAACACTAGATTGGGAGGAGCTGTTGACCTCCTCAAGAGTGGAGAGGCCCTGCAGAGAGACCTTGAGAAATCAGAGAAATGGACAGTGGTCACAGCACCAAGCCTGACAGAGTTCAAGAAGCTTTTGAACAATGGTCTCAGGAACTTGGTGTGATTCTCGGGGTGTCATGTGCAAGGCCAGGAGTTGGATTTAATGATCCTGGTGAGTCCCTTCTGACTCAGCATATTTTATGATCCTTTGAGTCTATGCTTGGAGGCTTTTTCTGCTCTTCATGTCTCTCATGTGATACCTTTGGAGCAGAAAATGTCAGAGCACCCCTTTCTCTCTTCATGGAGATTTCCTTTCCCTGTTGCCACTCTGGAGGATAGATAACAGTTCTTCCAAGCATGGATGTAATCCTTAGTCATTACTTTGGTAATCTTTGCCCAGAATACATTTGTCTTGGGGCAGAAACATGTGAGATGTTCTAGGCACCCTTCCCAGTTATATTTTCCAGCAATATGCATAGAATTTAATGTGTTCTTGCCAGTTTACAATGCCTGCAAATGAACTGTTTGTGGGTGGTCTTAAATTCTGCCTGTGCATTGCTGTTTATATTTGTTTATGGTATGTTTTATGGCATATATTAGGCCATGGGGATATTTTTGAAAACTGACAATAAAGGCTACGGCACAGGTAGTAAAGTGGTTTCTTTCTTTTTCATTCTTTCTCCAGTCAGTGTTAGCTCCAGTGTGTCCACCAAATGGAAATGGGGGTTGCTTGGAGATTTGGTTTGCCATGGCACTGCTGGCAGTTGGCTTTTACAAGTCAATGCAAGAGGCTGCAAAAGGTAGCAGTTGTGCCTTCCGGCAATTTTATTCTTTTATTTATATGTTTTGAGGATCTAAAATCTTTATTTTGTTTTATTAATTATTGTTCATTTTTAATGTAGAAATACCAGGAATTTTGAACCTCCCCTTTTTCTTTGTGTTGGAGGCTTTTTTTCCACAGGGCAATATCTGTACCAAGACCTCTTTTAACAGTTGCCTGGCAGCTGCATCTTTGGGCACTAACAAAACCACAACTTACTGTTACACACACACAGGCTTCAAACACAAAAATTTAGTCAAAACTACTTCCCACGGAATTTAGAGCCTCTTGTTTTGGTATGTGTGACACCAAGAGCCTTACACTGGCTGGGAGGCAGGGCACTGGAGGCAGCACCCTCGTGTACGAGGTTGTTGCACCGATTTTTTTGGGCAATGTTTTATATGTGCAGCCCTCATCTAGCCCAATGGAAGTCCCAGCATGAGAAATCTGGTGCTCCTAAACATCAGTATCAGGTAGTACAGGGTGCAGCTGGGCAGCAGACCTCTAGATTCACATCAGCACAAGTGGACTTTACACGTGCAGGGAACACAAGCCTGGCTAGGTTTGGACTCTGTCCCTCAGTAGCACTATGGAAAAATAAAGCATCTAGGGGACTTGCCAGATTTCACATTCCCAGGGAAACAGCACATTGGCCTCTTGGTATTCTGACCCTGCACTGTATCAGTTTGTCTGGGAATATGGTGAAATGAAGGTTCTAAGAAGTAGCAAGGGCCAAACCAAAACTTTTTCTCTGCTAGCAACTGTAACATGAAACTAGGAAGAAATATTACTAAAATACAGCAATGTGTCCTTATGTTTCAGGCAATCTCTGATGAAAAACTTAAACCAGAAATTAGGTCAAAAAATAAGTTCTACTGCACTTCTACGCCTCCAGTTTGGTGGAGAACATCGGTGCTAATAATCTGCTATGTTGTTCCCACCCATTCAGTTTTATGGGTGTCTCAGAAACACATTTGCAGAAAAGACCTCAGACACCAAAACAGACCCTTTCTTACCTCCTCATCTTAAATCCCACAGCAAGGATAACCTGCTTGGCAGTCTCTGACACCAGGGTCAACACTTGCAAATGTAGCAGAGCAGCTCTTCCAGAATGACAACGGTGTTATCAAACTCTGTGTGGGCATTTTAATTCCTGAAGAAGAGCCGCTACCCCAAGACTTCTTCCAGAATAACTATTTTGATAAATTTCCAACTGTAGGCAAGTCCTAAGCTTTTCAGTCACGACTGGAATGAATCATTCATTGCTTTAGGAAAATGCAACAATCTTGCATATAAAGCATCTAAATCTTTTTGGCTCAAAAAGCTGCACAGTCCAGAATTGAAATGTGAGAAATTGATGCAAATTATAGGTAAACTCTTCTTCACTTGAATAGTTCTCAGTTTTGGAAATGTTTTCAGTGATATTAAGGCAACTACTTTAAGGCTTAAATGCATCTGAAGCCTGTGAAATGGAGACCAGCAGGTTAATTGCGTCAGAGAGTTGAATATCTGTGACAGAAAAGACAGGCAGGGAGGTGAGTTATCAAGAGGGAGGCAGATAGCAAAACTGGTTAGAAAACTGCACGATGGCAGATCTGCTAAGCAGCAGGTGGCACAGATCTTGTCCTCCCTTTTCCTTCCACAGCATCACCTTGCCACAGGATGGTGCCTGCCTGGGGAAATGTGTCTGGGGTGGCACCTGGCCTCTGCATGCTGCCCATCAGTGTGGTACCTCTCCCTGGCCTTCATCCTCAGGCAGGATCTGGGTTTCGACATCTGATGTCTCACTGCATTTCTCTCTGTAGTGCCCTGTACACTGATGCAGCTCTGAGAGCTCCAGCAGCACCTCTGTGCTGCAGGTGGTGCCCAGGAGCAGAGATGGTGCCCTCGGTGGCAGTGGCTGCTGTGGTGGAGCACACACTGCCCTGCCCACCCTGTGTGGGTCTCCGCGTGCCGGCTGGCTTTTTTCTTCTCTCAGCTCCCCTTTTCCCCTTTCCCTTCTTTCCCTTTCCCTTTCCCTTTCCTTTCCTTTCCTTTCCTTTCCTTTCCTTTCCTTTCCTTTCCTTTCCTTTCCTTTCCTTTCCTTTCCTTTCCTTTCCTCTTTCCCTTCTTTCCTCACTGACATTAGCATGTGGACCACATGGCTCTCAGCAAGAAAACTCTGGGATACCCACAAGGCAGATGGTTTCTCAAGATGACCTGCATGATGAGTTAGGGGTGTTTTTCAACTTAGTTTTAACTTCTCTGAATGCTCCCTTTTAGTGTATTTAGGCTTGAGGACAAATAAATTATAGCTCTCCTAGGTCTCTTCTCTCTTTTCTCTCACTGTTATATTCACTCTAGGACCAGTGATTTTTGATGTTTTCAGTCTCTTTGGAAATCTGTCTATGTCTCTGCATTTCCTCCAGCCTTCTTGAACTTTCTTCTGTTTCCTGCTACATTATTTGCAAATACCACATCTCTGTGCACATCTAAAGGTCAATCATATCACTTATTTACATCATTGTGTCAGCATTAGCCAGTAACACTTCCATTTACCATTTAGCGACTCTCAAACTACTTTTTGGACCAGCACTCACCAGCCACTTTCATTTCATTTCCCTTGATGATTCCAATATATTCTTTCCTCAGAGCGACTACAGTCAATTATTTCTTCCATTCTGCACTGCCTCCTGGAGATTTTACACTCCATTTCGTTTGCCATAATGTTGCCCGGTTATCTTGCTGTGTCAAGACCCTTCTGATGTTCCTTGCCATTCTTTCTAGTTTTGACATGCTGCAGTAATTGTGTTTTAAAATATGGCATTTTTCACTATTCTCTTACACTTCATCTACATAATATCAGACCATGATCAAGCCTGGATTCAAGGAGAACCTAAAAAGGGGAAGAGACACCTGCCATACAGACCCATGAGCCCTTTTGGGCTTTTGAGCTTCTGGGCTTTTTATTTTTGAAAAAAAAAAAAAAAAGAAATTATATTCTGAGGTCTGTCTGGTAGTGCCTCACGTTATCAGTGCCAAGTTCCTTTTTCCTCAGTGGGTGTCCTTTCACATCACTTCTGATCTAATTGTCAGAGGTTTTGTCTGAGAGCCATTTCTGCTTTTATCTCGTTGCTATAATTACACTGCTTATCTTTTACAGGGGATGCTGGTTTAGAGCATCCTGTTTTAGGGGAAAAAAAAAATGTATGGCACTAAAGGATCCTAAACAGGAGCTTACTCAGAGCAGCTTGTGGGCTTCTTTTCATCTGTACAGCTTTGGTCTGTCCCAATAATACAGGGCAAACACAGAGGAAACTGTGAGTAAGACTTGGGCGACTCATTTTCACACTTCTCTCAGTCATCCTGCAGAAAGAAGCAGCCCAGCCTGAGAGAATTAAAATAAAAAAAAAGGGAGAAGGATGAAAGAAATTTTGAGAGACTGGGTAAAGGCAAAAGCAAATTACAGACAAAACAGCAGAGAGGATGAGGAAATGGTTTCAGAAATAAATTGCTGAAAAAAATTACAATCCCAGTTTAGTGTTGTTAAGATGTGGGATATCTTTTGACAGCTTTCACTGAAAACAACAAAAATGTGTTTAGATGTATACCTAAATAAATAAAATCTTTGCATTCTCCCTTAATCTCAGATTGTCTTATTAAGAAATCAGACTCACAGAAGACTCTTATTAAGAGCTCATATTCTTTTCAAAGGAGAAAATCCTATTAAGCTACATGTACATCCTAGCAGTAATGTTTGCTTTTAAAGATCTCTCTTTCTCCTACGCAGTCCCAAATCACTTAAGAGGCTTTTATTAAATTTCAGAGTTAGATAGCTTTCCTTTGCAGACAGCCTAGGAGTAGCAAATGCTAGCTAGATAGCACAAGGGAAGACAGGCAGTATTGAATCAGGAAATAAAATGAAAAGAAAAAAAATACATAAGGAGAAAAAAAATGCAGAGTTCTCCCTCCTGGACCAGCTGACAATATGTTTTGAAATTATACAAGGTCTCTGTTTCATATGACCCTGTTACAAGACAGCAGCACATGAAAGAGCAGAAGACAGCACCTCAAAGCCAAACAGCACTGTAAGAAATGAGCTGGCTTTAAGCACCCCACGATTTATGGTGACACAGCCAAGAGAGTGAGCTGGGAGAATGGTCATGCCACTCCAATGATACACATTTTCTGAGTGGAGATGGACAGGTTTTGCTACTCTTTCACTGAGGTTATAAAAACTAATACCCGTTCATCAGATTTTTTTTTCTGGGGGACAAATAAATAAAGATTCTGCTTTGTTACCTTGGGGCAAATCCTCAGTAACATCATCAACCTTTTTAATTCATGGGTGGACTCAATTAATTTGTTACACTGTTTTCCTCATTAATGGCTTATTAAGGCAGGCTACAAGAACAAATGGCAGCATATGGATTTCTCACAGGCAGGCAGCGAGGTTGAAGCAGCAGGCACTGTGCTGCCCGAGTTCTGCTCCAGCCATACCTCAGGGCTTTGCGTAGCCTCCTCCTTTCCTTACTGCTTCAGATGGAGCAGGGCTGGAAAACAAGTCCCAGAGGAACGTGCTCCAATGTGTCTTGTGGCGTACGAGGCATTGCAGCGAGGCAGATGATGTAATATCGATTGCTTCTTAGTGAGAGAGGAGGGGAGTGTCAGCTGAAGAAATTATGCCTGTGAATAGCAGATGAGGAGGAAATAATGAGAGAATTGGTGGAGTAAATGAAGACATAAAAGCATGTAATACAAAGAAAGGAGCATATGCTCTTAGCCCCATGACCTGCTGTGGTATTAGTGTACAGTTTTAGTAATGTAATGATCATTAAGGCTCTGATCCCCATTACTAGGAGCATGGAGATTTCTCTTCCTTGTACAAGACTGCGTTTCAGTCTGGTATTAATAAAAATTGGTTTCACATATCATTACACTTCCCTGGCTTAATTATCTTTGAGCGTATTGTGTGTTCAAATGTTGCCATTTTGGGCAGAGCAACGAGCCAGTCATCTTAACAGGTTGTTTTTCCCAGCATCTCAGTACAATACCTTTCAGCATTCATGAGTGCCATCACCATGGCCCTTTTCGACAGATGAGGATTGAGGCTCAGGGCTCTGACACAGCCATGTGACAGTTTGCATTGATGGGGTTTATTTCCTCCCTTCAGATAAATAATACTGGGGTTTTTTTAGGCAGCAGCCACGGGACTGACTATGTGACAAGTAACACATCAAGAAATTCCAGTAAGGAATTTTCTTGCCAACAATCTTTTGTCCCAAACCTGAGAGGGAGATAGATAAAACTGAAATCAGGTGGCAGAAGCAGATCAGCTGCAGCAGGGTTAGTTCCTGTCAGCTCGAGGTGATGCTGCTGTGAGGACAGTCTCTCCCAGACCCAGCTGGCTGAGCTCTGCCATGGGAAGCCCAAAGCCACGGGAGCTCTGGCACAGGCAGAAGCTCACCGGGATTTGAATCTGCTCAGCTCATGGCTGGAGGGATACTCAGGAGACAGAGGCAGCTGTTCCTCTGTTCTGCATTGGGGGAAAAAATAAAAAAACATAGGAAGGGTTTGATTTTTTCAAGCAATTATTTTTCCCCTTTTTTTCCTCCCCACAGATTTTCCTTTTCAGGGGGATAATGACTCATTTTTTCTGCTGAACCAAACTTTTGCAAATGTCAGGATTTCTTGCAGAATGGAAGTCCTGTGTTTCAACCAGCTCTCGGCAGAGACATTTCAAACCAAGGCATCTGCAGTGTGTTTAGTTTCCTTAGTTACATGCCACATGCATCCAGGTAGAAAGGACAAGGGTCTGACACAGCTAAGACAGTTCTTTAAACTGAATCCTTCCTTGGCTTTTAGAGAGGTGAGGAATGGATGTCTACATCCAGGAAGACAGTAATAAGAGTACCTCTGACCTTGCCTGTCCTCATCCCCCTGCTTATCATATCAGCATGTTTCCAGTTTCTCGTTTCCATTGTTTGGAGGAAAACAGAGCTGCAAGGAAGGGGATGATTTACAGAAGACTTACTTCTCTAATTCAGGCTGTATATACAAGGCTGAGAGCACATATCCTTTTTCCCAGATATGAATAACGGTTGCTGTACTCAGTTTCCTCTCTCTCAAAAAACAGCCTGACCTTCTGCTTAGGCTAGAAAGTCCTGACCCCAGCTTCCAGGTCAGTAAAGCCCTCAGAAATAGTCCAGATGCAATGAGGAGTCTCCTTACTGGGATATTGCCTTTTCTCAAGGTAGTTCTTCTCTGCTGTGCAATATTTGGGACCAGGTCACTGAAGTCTGAGTTGCCTTCTCAGGACAGTGACTGCCCATTCCTGTAAAAAAACAGAAGTAGCAGTAATTTAAAAACCTCTGGGACAAAACCACGTCAGTTCTAGCTGGGCTTGGAGCAAGCCAGTTATATTCAACATCTCAGAAGACGGTGCTTTGTTCCTAGAGGCTAACTTTTCTAGATGCCTTCCACCTGTATGAGAGCAGGTGAAGCTGTGAAGCATGGACCAAATGATACAAGGATGCTTGCCTGCATCTGCAGCTTTCCAGCAACCTCCTGCTTTTCTGCAGCGTGTGAGCAAAGTTTGGTGCTGTAAGCAGATTGACACCATTTGCAGCAAGCGATGTAGCTTTTGCAGTGCATTTGTTTGTATTTGACTGTGTATATGTTATGCTCTTATGCTGAAAGGGGTGGCTGGGTGGCAGAGCAGAAGGCTGCCCAGCTTGTTTTTCTGGTTGTTGTAGCTAAAGTGGGAGGTGAGAGCAGGAACATGGGAGAGAACTGGCCGTGGAAGCTGGCAGGGCCACCAAGGACTGAGTCCTGTGGAGGGTGCAGAGCATGGATGGATCTCAAGGAGGATGGAGGTAGGTAGATAGAGGCTTGACCTGCAGAGGAGAGACCCATGAGGGGAGATCCTCCTAAAACTTGCTGGCCACACATCAGGCCTGGGAAGGATTGGTTGGCCAGGAAGGGGAGACAGTGATTTCTACTGCATTTCTTTTTATTTTGCCCTCCCCAGGGCCCTGGGCTTCCCTATGTTCAGAGTTGCCAGATTACCACAAAGCCCCAGTTTGGAGATCCAGCCTCTGTGCTCAGTGATCCCTTCAGGGAAATGGAAAGGAGATGATCCCAAAGCTCCTGTGTATGTCACCCCAGTGACATTTCTTGCTCTGGTGCCAGGCAGGATGCTGGATGCCAGCAGACAGGACCAGGCTAGATGCCCAGCATCATGTCCCAGCTCAGCCCACCAAGTCATTCTTCTCCCACATCCCAGGAAAAATCCTCTGCCTGAGGAGAAAGAAGCCCCTCTGCCTGGAGTGGGAATTTGTGTACAAACCCCTGTTATCCTGTCCATTCCTTACCTCCCACAGGTAGGTGGGAGGTAAGGAATATGGAGGCCCCTCATCTGCCTCTCTCCTGTACAAGAGAAGGAGGGGGTCCACAGATTCCCCCTTCCTTCCTCCATGGCACAGTCTTGTGCCCTGAGCCCTCAAAAGCCATCCACTGAAATGTATATTATTCAGGAAAGAGAAACAGCAACAGGAGTGCTTATGCTGGGACATGAGGGTGTCCTTAAAGTATTAATCGGCTTTATTTATGTCTCCAAGTACAGACAATTTGTCACTGGAAAGAGGGAGACACCAGATGAAATAAATAGTGGAGAAATACAAAGAGAAATAATTAGGTACACAATATGCCTGTGGAGTGCATCTTAAAAAGAGTTATTTGGGACAGGCTGTACTGATGCTGGATTATAAAAAGGACTGGATAATTTTATAAGTAATATAATACTTGTATAGTGTGTGAACATATCTCAGGCTTCAGGAAATAAGGTACTCAGCTCACAAAAATAAAATCTGCCACTTGTATCATATGATTATACAATTCTCTAGATCAATTACTATCCTTTCTTTAATTTAGCATTTCCTCAGGCTTGGGTACCACCCAGCACTGGCAGTTGAATGAGCTATTAATGGAGCATTGGTGAGCATCCTAATGGAAAAGATCACATTACCAAAAAAAAAACCCAACAGAATTGATCTGTTGTGTGTTCATCGATTTAGCCCCATCCCTGACAGAAGTGAGGCATGCTGTGATCCCACTGCTTGTCCTTCAGGCGTCCATCAGTCATTCCCTCAGCCTCCCAGCTGCCGCACACGCCTCTGGCCGCAGCAGCCCTGGGAGCAGCAAGGGGCCACCTCCTCTGTGAGTGCTGCTGTCTGGGCTGAGGGAACAGGCCATTAGCTGGCCACACCAGCCTCTCCTTGGCTCCTGCTGTCACCCAAGAGCCTCACGGTCGATGGTGGCATTTGGAGGGCCACAAAGGAGTGGAGGCTCCTACAGCAGAGGAAAAGAAAGGATGGAGAAGGGCTGTATGTACTGTGAAAGGTTTAGGAGGCATGAGTGGAAAGGGGCATTTGGTTGGGGGAAGCTTGGAGTGAGCCAAAGTTTGGGTATAGAAGCAGATAGAATAAATTGCAAGAAAGAAAGGAAGGACAAACCTCTCAGATACACAGACATTCAAAACCCTAATGTATCCTTATATAAATCTGTCTGGCTGCAATGATTTCTGAGGTGTCCAGATAGCCATATCCCATTTCTTCCCACAGCCATGTGGAGAAGCATATTGCTGCTGCCCTGCTGAAGCTGGCAGCCCCTCTTTTAAGGGACAGAGCTTCAACTACCTTCATTTCAAATTTGAAAAAAGGGGAAGATGGGGAAAAATGCTTAGCAAGGAAAAGAAACCTGGGAAGGACATGACAAATAGTGCAGAGCCATACACCTTCAAGCCCCCTGCAAATGGAACTGTGTTGGGGACATGGCCAAGGAGAAGCAAATGAGGCCAAGGAGAAGCAAATGGAGCCAAAACATCCTTGCCCCTGAGCATCACTGCCCTTCCAGATCTCTCTCCAGATCCTTGGATTGTGTCAAGGAGCTGCAGAGTCACCCAAGTCCTCTTCATCTCCTCAGCCCTAGCCACAGTGGAGTGCCATGAGTGTGCTGGAGAGGGACAGCTGTTTCCTGTGTCTTCAGAAACAATTTGATGCTCATTGTGGTGTTTGATGTGGAGTTGTCATTGAGTGAAGCTGGCAGTACCTCTGGACCCCTGGCAGCCAGGCACCTTTGTTAGCAGTCACAGTCACTGCATGAGTGCTGTCACTTGTGTGACTGCAAAGGGCTTTGGCATGAGTGGCACCATTTGGGCATTTTGCATCTCCCTCACACACATAAACCCACTTTTTGATTAGCTCTGACTGGGCTTGAAAATGCAGTTTTCCTTTGTTGCATTAAATTTGGGACTATCTTACTGTAAAATCAAAACAGGACCCAGCCTCCCATGGCTGCCCATTTCTCAAGGCAGGTGGCTTTGAGGGCTCCCCACAAATGGTGGGGCTGGAAGCACAAACAGAAAAAGGAAATTTTGCACAACAGGTTTTTAATCAAAGAAAGCAATAAGCACAGCAAAGAAATGTATTCAGATTAAGGTCAGTCTTAAACAAACTTCTGGGATCTAGTCTGAAGACCTGTGAAGTCAGAGTTTTTCTGTTAAGTACAGTGGGTTTTTTGGATCAGGTTCCAACTGCAATTTGTCTCCTATTTTTTTTTTTCTCATAGGTAATTTTTGTTGGGGTTTTTTCATTTTTTCTTTTTCTCTTTTCCTTTTTTTTTCTTTTGATAATAAGTAAAGCCACATCAGCTGTAGTGGATTGCTTCTCCTCTCTCTGCTTTAAGGAGCCAGGAAGAGAATCATTGAGCCATATTCTCCTGCTCCTCTGCAGAAAGCAAATGGCTATCCTTGGACATCAATCACTGGGGTAAAAGCTAAGAAATGTTACCAAGGAAACGTTGTCAGGCCCATTGGCAGTCTCCTTTGTTTAGGAAGTTTACCCATGAGCAGCATTTCATTGTTTTGAAATCAAGAAATGTTAAAATAAAACAAATCTTCGATGGACTAACCTGTTATGCACCCTCCCTAGTGTAACAAACACCGAAAACATATTGCTCTACTTTGATCCATCAAATAGTTAATTCATTCATAATCTTTGAATTAGTAATATAAACTGGCCTTCTGAACAAATAAAAAGTAGATTTATCACTGGGTAAAATGTGTTATTTCTCCAAGCAGGTAAATATTAAAAACACTTGTAATCCAGAGCAAGAAAAACGAAGGACTGCAGCGTGTCACACGTAGACCCAGCTGTGAGGTGTGAATAATAGCAAAGTGGGTGCAAAAGCAACAGAGCTGACTTTGATCAGTGAGATGCTACTTTCTCATTGTGTGGGTGCATTTAGTACCCATGGAAGCAGGGGATTAATAGCATCAGTTCCAGCCAGACCTTGTGAAACAGGTGCTGCACCACACTTCCAGCACGCAGCACTTACAGCACCCTCCAGCCATGGACCTCGGTTGCCCCAGAGTCGTTTTCAGTGTCATGCTGCCCTGCTCAGCACCTCCTGGGAGGTGGCAAGTGCCCGTGGCTGTGAGTCACTTAGGTGCAAGCTGAGGGCACACAGAGTCTTGAAGGAGGCATTTTTGCTCTGGCAAAAGTTTGCTATTTAAATAGGAGGCCGTGCTGCAGGTTTTGTTATACATGTGAATAGAAATCATGGTGTCACTGTCATCTCCTCTGACAGTCCCAGAGCTGTGGATCTCAGACTTCAAAGGTGGAGGGCTGGTGCTCTATAGCAGTGTAGAAATGGAGGTAAACTTTGATGCTGTCCAGCTCAGAGCCATCAAGGGTGCACATGAAGCCACTCAGATTTCCCACTAGTTCACCTAAAATTAAACCTATTCTTGGTCCCTAAGACCTTTGGAGAGCATCTAATCCTCAGGCCACATTCAGCATGCTTGCATTCCCCCTGAATGGGAGGGAAGAGGCATTCAAATGCCCAGGAAAAGCTGGGCCATGTGCTCGTGGTGCAAAGGAAGAGAGGATCCAATTTTGTGTGAGCACTATAGTCAGGCCAGCCCTGCTCTCCCATAAACCCAGCTGTGAGGAGCCAGGAGCCTAGAGCTGGTGCTGGGTGGGAATGCATCCTCTAGGAGCACTGGGGCCCTAATGGACAGTGTTGTGTCAAAGCATAGTCTGAAAAGACATAAATAAAAAATATTTTTCATACCCAGGTGCTTCCAAGCATTATAAACTTTTCCTCAGACAGAAAGGGCAGAGTTGATGCCTTAATTATTGCAAAATAAAAAGATTAAAATTGACTAATGCGTTCAGGCACCAGGATCAAGTCACATATCTATCTAGTTTTATTGGCACTTTCTTGGGCAGTGCAGAGGGAGGCCAGTCAGGCAGCCCTGCTGATTAACTGTAATAGCTTCTGACTTATATAATGATTTCTGCTCATTTTTACATTTTATCTTTAAGGGCAGAGTATTCTGGACTGCAGGATCATTTGGGAACTACAAAATTGGGGAGGGGAGAACTCTATTACCCTGAAAGGAATAAAGAACAAAAAATAAAGGAAGAAGTAATGACTTTTTCTTCTCTGGCTGACTCAAGATCCATACAGCATGATCAACCCTGCAACAACAGGCAGGCTGCAGTTAGCTGGAGGGGATGCTTAGCTGAACAGTGACACCCCAACACTGGAGAAAATCCCCAAAATCTCACTGCCCTCTGCTAATCTGGGAGGAAAGAGCAGCTCACAATCCTACGTGAGACTGAAGTGACTGTCACTTTTGGGATGCTGTGCCTGGGCTTTCATTAGACTTCACTTGTGTGCTTCCTGCAGTCTGCTGGAGCCAGCTGGCATTTTGGGTGCTGTTCAGAGGGAAGAGTTTACATCAATTCTAAATACTGAGGAAACCTTCACAGATAAAGATGTGTGCAAAAGTCTCTCTGCTCAGGAACTCAGGAACCAGGCTTTGCTTTCTCCTTTCCTATTTTGCTGCCATTTACTACTTGAAATCCATCATGAAGCTTCCTGAGCCTGATTCAGATCAAGTGATTTTCCCCAAAACCACAGGAGTCTTCATGAGAGCCTGTAGTGGAGATACTGAGGGCATTATCCTCAGATGCAGCTCCCTGCCTCCTTTCCACCAAGGACTTCCCGTGCCACGGATGAAAATCAATTAAGTTTTGTTCTCTGCCTCAGCTTCCCATCTGCAGGACAGTGAAGACAGCACCTTTGTGCCTCTGAAGTAACACATCAGTGAGGATGTACTCCCAGCCCTTTTCCCAGGGATGAGAGATTTTCCCTTCACAGCAGGAGCATTGTTTTTCCATCAGGGCTTGCATGTTAGTCCACTTCTCTGTAAGAGCAACTACCTCCCAGTAACTTGGTCTCTTCCCAGGCATCCCACTGAAGGGCAGCCACAGCACCAACCTACTGCTCTGTCAAGACTCACAAAAGCCACAGAGCAGTTTCCCTTTTATGTTGCACAAACCAGTAACAGACAGCAAAGAATTCAGGACTTTCCCCTTGGGGGAAAGATCTCCCTCTCACAGAGGGACACTGAATCATGGAGCTGGGACATGAACTTCCCACAGCTGGGCAGGACACCCTAGCCATGGTCTGCTGGGGAAGGGACAAACTGCAGAGGACTGTTCACCTCCAATTTCCTTCTTTTCTCCAGGCTGGATGAAAAACTATTCCCTTAGCTGATTGAGGGGAGTCAGTATGCTTCAAGGCTATCATCACTCTGCTCTGCTTAACCACTTCTCCTTCCCCCTGCACACCAAAGTCCCCTTCTTGCCCCTGTGACATCTGCAGGCAGGGAACAACCTGCCTGCCAGTGACTTGTGGTTGTTGATTCAGTGATGAATCAGTGGCAGCTAAGAGCAGATATACCTCATGATCCCACCTCACACAAAGGAGGGAAGGTGGACAACCGAGTGTGGCAAGAAAACATAGTCCCAACCTGACTGATAACTGCACTTTCCTGCCTTTTGCCACTTGTGTGATGCCTGAACAGCATGAAAGCATGTCAGTGCCTCATGTCTATAATATGGGGCTCTCAGAGATGCTGAAGAAAATTCACAGTGATGCTGTTGTGTCCAGAACAAATGCTTATCTGAATTAGTTGAAAATAGTATCATTTATCTTAGTGCTGTTCCCCCCACTTTCCTAGTCCAGCCTCAGCATCATATAAAAGAAAGTCTTTCGAAGTGGGCTCTTGTTCATTCATATGGAGAGTTGGCAAAACCAGATAAAATGTGTCTCAAGACGCTCATCTCAGCTTGGAGTGTCTCCTATTCTCTGTCACTCCATGGCCTTACCCTTCTGGGAGCAAGTAACTCCCCTGAGCATGTCTCTTTTGCAATATTCACAGGTACATCTGCACAAGGCTGGGAGAACTTACTTTTCTGCAGGGAGAATTCCAGGCAATGAGCAAAGCTGGGGTAGAAACATCATGAATATTTTCTTAATCACATTAAACAAACAGAGGGAAAGGAGGCCATGAAATGCAGCAAGGGTTATAGATCAGACAGGGACAAACCACATAGAGGAGGAAAATGTGGGGAGTTTGGAGGGTGCTGAGTTGAAGTACTACTAGCTCCTGACTCCTGCTGAAAACACTCTCCTGGCTTTAGCTGGCTTGCAAAGCCAACTGCTGGTGAGCCAGCTGACCTCAGCCCCTGTGAGCAAAGGCAATGTCATGGGAGGGGCTGTTCCTATAGGAAATGAAAACTCCAAACTGCGGAGCTGAGCAGGGCTGTGTCGGGGGACCCGCGGTGCTCCTACCACATCAGCACCTGGGGGCACAGCACAGCTGAAATATCTGTATCTGTGGCATCACCAGTGCCCAGCTGAGCAAGGCACAAACAACTGGCCATTGGCAGCAGGTTTTTAAGCACCAGGAATGATTTTGGGCAGCTGTTTGCCAAAGGGCTTTGCAGTTGTCATTATCCCTGCGGTCCCCTATTCATACCCTGCACGGCAAAGGGAGAGCTGTGCTGTGATTTTTCATTAGCTGATTGCTTTTACAGCCTCTGAACTTTACTCTTTGATACTTGATCATCTGGGCTTTTATTTGTTAAAGGAAGCATGCATGACGTGTAACCACTTTCCTAATGTACTCCAGGTTGGTTTCCCTTGCTCTCGCCCCGGTCCAAAGAGAGCCCACTTAATTATCTACGTATATTTCTGCTTTGTGGGTTTTTTTTCCATGGATCCTGCTCCTTTACGTATGCCAGCGTTCATACGCCACCCAGTGGCTCCCGAGGCGTTGGGACCAGCGACAGTGCTTCAGGTCCCCAAACCCACTTTCCCATGGAATATCTTCCCAGCGGCAAGGGCGCAGGCAGCACAGAGCCGTGCTCCAGGGGGTCGAGGCAGCAACATCCTCTGAAGCTCTTTGCAGAGTTTGGTGCAGGTAACCACATCTTGCTCACTCAGGTAACCACATCACTTGTTCTGCAGTCTCAAGGTGCAACACTCACTCTCCAGTTCAGCACAAGCCAATGGGGCATTTCATGGGCGCCTGTTCCATTGCTCACGTCCAACATGCACACGTGAATGCTTTCTGCCAGGTCACTCGGGCTTGTGATCTTGTTCTTAGTTTTCAGCCTGCCTTTAGTCAAATTAAATAAAGAAATATATCTTCTTGGGTGAAAATCCAGAACATCCTTTCCCAATCATGTCTAGCCATGAGTTCTTCAGTCAAGCAAAAAAATAGTCTGTGCTATGTCCCTGGCTTCTTACCAGGTCTCCCTGTCCATGCTGCCTTGCACTGCTGTTACTGAGCTGAGCGGCCGGCTATGTGGCAAGCTGAGGGGGGAAAAAATAAATTACAACATACACCTGAGTCCTAGACCACAAAGAGACTTGGGTGGAACTTCAGTTTTACCTCAGCTCCCATTCCTGCCTTTTTGATGTTTTTTCTCCTTCATTATTTTGCTATAAAACAAGGTTTTACACTCTTCACCTATTCTTCAAAAGCCAATGACAAGCACAAATAGCTCTCCCACAAGATCCACATACAGTGCCATCCTGTGCAACAATAAATTTCCCTGCTGACTCTCTACTTCTTGCATTCACCAGGCTCTGCCAGCTTCGTGCTTTAAGAGTCTGGTCTTTGATTTGACATGTAGTTATTGGACATTAGGCATTCATCTCATTCATTTCGCTGTTCCCTGAGGGCATGTTCTTCACCATTTGTTGTCATAATGCTTGAGGGCAATAAGTCATTTTTCTTATTTAGCCCCTGGTCTATTATTTCGCCCTGACGCTTGCTGTCGGATGCCAGAGATGAGATGCCTCTTTGGGCAGGGCAGGCACACCCAACCATATCTGCAAAGCAAATCACTGTGAGCAAGGCAGCATTCATGGCTGAGCTGGGATGGAAAACCTGACCCTTGTAAAGTGATACCCTAATGACAGGCCAGGGATTGATCCTAACATATATAGATCCCCTTCTTTGGAGAGAATGATCCTGGAGGTCTTAGAAAGTCCAAAACATGGAGTTTCAACGTTTGGTTTTACTGTGCCCCAGCTGTATCCCACTCCATATGCAGGGCCAGGCAAGAGAGACTTTTGTTTTTGCAAGTGCAGCAGGATCAGGATTCTGTCACAGGACAGCTTTTCACTGGTTAGCACAGCCAAGCTGGAGTTCAAACAAGTGCCAGGGGACAGGGCAATAGCTCCTCTCTCCAGCTGCTCAGGATGCCTTGGCCCCCTCGAGGTTCTTCAGGGCAGAGAGGGAGTTAACAAAATGGAGAATAACTTTGTGTCCTCTGGAAGAGAGCATGTGAGGGCAGGCAGCTCCCTTTCCATGGTGACCTTTGTCCAAAACCCAACCAGCCAAGCATACTGCCTCTCTTTTGTTACCCAAATGTTGCTGCTCCATAGCACTTGACCAATGCTGACCCCAAGCAGATTAGACACAGGCGAGTGCCTTGTGGCAGCTGCGACCCCCTGCATGGTTCCTGGGACCAAACACCACTGCACAGCCTGGCACACACAGATCTGGAACCCTGTGTGCCACACCTGAAGGGCAAGGTGGGCAAAAGGACAGGTCCCATCTGGAGAGGAGCACGTGGCAGGACTTCATGTGAAGCTCAGACCATATTCAGCTAAAGTCTACCCTTTTGCATAATGTACCACATTCCCTTCCCAAGCATTTCTGAATCACCAGATCCATCTGCAAACACTAAATATAATAAACGCCATTGTAGGCTCCATCCAAGCCTGGCTATAATTAAATATATTGACTGATAAATGGAATATAGTTATACCTCTCCATCTGGTCTCAGCAGAGGACCACTGACATTTTGTTCATATACCCTCATTTTTTTATCTCTTTCAGAATAAAATTTGCATCATAGCTTTTTAATGAGCTAATAGTTAAAATAGCCCCCTATAATTATGCTAGAATAATCCAGCATTATTTCAGCTTAATTATAGGAGGATATCTTAACTATGCATCATTTGCCGTACTCAGTCACTCTAATGTGCAGATGTCTGAAGAAATGACATAAAACACTAGCAAGTTATAAAATATCTAGAGTGGTGCTCATTGCGTCTGTGGAAAATGATCACATCTATTTTCCATACCTCTGCTATGCAGTCTCCCTGCTCAGATTATTTCCTGCTAGCACACAAGAGATAATATTGAAAGCAATGGAAATAAAATACTTCACTATCTCATGTCATGCTCTGATATTGTTGACTCTTTCATTTTCATATCTCCTTGATCCTCTCATAAATCTTCACATCAGCATACTGCAGTTAATTTCTCCAAACCTTTAACATCTCTGGAAGCAAACCAATTCCTAAATCTATTGCCTTCATAGTTGTGGCTAGGCTACGGGCTGTCTTTAACTTTGCTGTGGGTTTTTTCTTATTTGCATTAAATTACCTGGAAAAATTGCCCTGGGAGCACGTGGCATTGCTATTCATGGTTAAACTCCACTTTCCCCGTTGGAGACTGCCACATCCCAACAAGGCAGCATTGTTGGAAACGTCAGCTTGCCATTCTGGATAGAGATGTCTCTTCCTCATCACGTGGCTCTTCCCGCTGGTGCACCTCTCTCTGTGGACGTGGGATGCCTGTGAGAAGACAGGAGAGGACTGACTGCAAAGCGGCTGTTGTTTGGGGAGGTGTAGCTGTCACCTCTGTCCCCTTACATTCAGCCCCCCAACCGTGTATTGCCACTCCTTTCCTGCAGCAGGAAACAATGTGTGTCCCTAAGTAGATACTGTCGTGTTGATAGGTTTGCATACTCAGAGAAGGAAAGATTCACAGGAATATTCCCCTAAGAACTTCTATAACAGGCAAAACTCAGAGTTTTGTTCCATCGACACAATTCCTCATGCTGCCTTATAGAGCAGAATTAGAGGGAAAATCTCTGTATGTTGAAATAGGTGAAGGAAAAGGGGTGGTGGGAAAGCACCCATACAGAGACAGAGCTCAGCAGTGAAGTGATGATGGGAGGACAGGCTGTGGTCCACCTGTGTATTTCTGGCCAGGCACAGAAAGGGCCATCAGAGACAGGCTGAAACCACCTGGGAACTTCTGCAAGGCTGCTCTGACCTTGGAGGGTGTTACTATGAAAGGGGTTTCCATAATGGAGTGGGGTGTAATTCATAGCCTTGAGCAAACTGAGGAGATGGGCAGCACTGCTGCTTCCAGGGTGGTGTTGAGCACAATGGGAGAGCACTGGGATAGGACTGCTAGCTCCAAAGGGAGCACAGGCAGAGCTGCATTTCTGTGCAGCCTGTGAACCAAGTACTATTTTTAGATTCACTTCTCTCTTTTAACACCTGTGGATCGGCCTAATGGACAGAGAGATTGCCTATAATAATGTCATAACCTCCTTGGAAAATACTTCATGGCTTTTAAAGCAATCCCTTGATACTTTGAGAGGACTGCTGCATGACAGTGATTAAACCTCCAGGGTTGGTCATGCTGAGGTCGCACTTCGTGCTTGTAGGATGCTCTTCCCTTGCCAGGCTGGCCTTCAACTTTTCTCTTTAAGCCAATACAGGGTCCAGAACCCCTCAAGATTATGATCCTGATTATCTGAACTTGCATCAGAGATGTTCCTCCTTGAGGCACGAACTCTCTTCCCTCCAAAGTGGTAATAGTTGTTACAGAAACCTTGTCCTTATTCCCGCTAGTCCTATAACCCTACCAGCATCCTCCTTCCTCTGCAGAGGTCCTGGTCTCTGGGGGGTGACACCTCTTTTTAACTTGTTCTCCATGGTAGTTCGTCCTTTCCCTCCCTTCACAAAGCATCTGACGGAAAAGGAAGAAAAGATTACCCTTTGAGCATCTCACCCAAATGCTCCAAATTTGCCTTGGGAGAGTTACAAGCAGGACGTTGATGATGGAGGGAACTGCAGAAGTTGGTCTTATCCATGCCTCATTCCCACAGAAGCCATTGACAGGCAATAGTCCTGTGCTGATACACTGCAGCTGGAGAGGATCAGTGTCCTCTCACCTGTCAGTCCTGCACTTTGGGCTAAGGAAAGTCTTTACATGACTTGGCATGCTAGAAGTGGGGCTGCACTAGCCTGAGCTGCCAGGAGATATATTCCCCTTGCAGACCATCTGACTTTATATCTGCATACTGAAGAAACACATACTCTAGAAACTTCTAGCCTTCCTATGTTCTTCTGGTGCTTCATAGCTACCATGCTATGTACCCTTACTTTCCTGTACTGGGGAAAAGAAGTAGAGGGAATTTTGAGCACTTACTCATCATCATCTTTTAAAAATTATTGAGAGCAGACTCATTAAAATCCTGAGTATTAGGAATCACTTCAGTATGCATTTTTCATTTATCCAGGGTTTTGGAAACGTTGCTTTTAAGGCAAAGTCCTAAAGGAAATCACCTTTTTTGACCTAACAAACCCATTAGAATCAATTATATTGAGTTATACTAAGCTGGAAGCTGACCCCATCAGCAACTTTCTGTGACCTACTTATGGAAAATGGTAAAGATAAAACTATCAAGAGTTGCACGGACCTCTAGTACCCAGAGGTCTGTTTGCTTTGCTCTCTTATTTACATATACATGTCTTTCTCCTGCAGATCCTCGTTAAACTCCCTCATTCTGTATGTGAATCAAAAGTACCTTCCTCATCTCCCTCACTGATGCTGAAAAGGCCTTTGATACAGGTGAACTGCAAATGTCTATCTTACACTCCAAAAGCTCTCACGTCCTGGAAAAACCAATTAACCAAATTAACCAATTTCATGTTCTGTAAAACCAATTAATGCATCTTATCAAGGCAACTGACTCCTGTTCCCAGAGCCTATCAGGTTCCCAGAGCTCAGTCCCCTCCAGAGTCCTCCAAGGACTGTTCTGCACCCTGTCTATAAAAACCCCTTTATCATCCTTCCACAGTAGCCATCCTGGGCTGCAGGTGACCAGGATTTTCATTCCTTCATCCTTTCTTTAAGCTACGCTTCAGATAGTGACAATGCAGCTGATAATGCTTGTTTCGGTCCAGAATCTTGCCAGCTAACTGCAGGTGCAGGACACTGCAGGGGCTTCCTCTGCAGCAACACAGGAGAAGAGGAAAGAGGACATCTCTAGCATCAGGGGAAGCTACATGTCTTCTCTGTCTCATGGGGGGTAGCCAGACCATGTTGCCAGCTGAAGACCTTCAGCTGCGGCCCTTAAACTGCATGATGAGTCTTTAGATCAGTGTAACATTGCCAAACTGTTAAAGAGTGATAAAACAAATCATCAGTACATCCCTAACACCACATCTAATGGCTGTGCTTGAAGGATTAATGAGTTGGAGAGCTGGATGAGTCCTGCCAGAACGCTCCTAGACACAGTCACTCACAGATTTTAATGAGTTTGGCCAGCAATATCTCTTAGTACTTGCTGCCTTGCATATTCATATGACAGGCTTTTATCAGAGCAAAGCCTTGAGTAAATGCAGTGTGTCCAGACTGCACACAGGAGCATTCCCAGGAAGCAGAGTTTGAAACTGGGCTGAGCAGGCGTTGGAGCCCAAGTCCGTACGTGCCCCTTTGTGTGGTGAGCACCTGTGGCCTGGTCCCCCCATCTGGGCAGTGATGCTGCAGTGAGAAGCAGCAAATCCTACTCCAGAGCTCTGAGAGGAAACCACCAGGTCAGAAAAAACCAGAAACAGCCTTGGAAATGGGCATGCTGAACCATTCTGGGTAGTTGGGAGCTGCTGTTGAGAGCACTGGCTCAGAGTGCAGGGTTTGCTCTTCTATCTCTTACCCCCTCTCCTGTGAAGACAGTGTATCAAGGTCATCTCTGGCACATAAGCTCATGATGGTGAGCACAAGGCTGTGAAAGTTTCAGTTATTTTATCCTTTAGGAATCTGTAAAGAAAGAGTTGAAGGCCAGGTTGTGGTTCGTCCCACTGAACAAAGAGAAGGAGATTTTGATTGTCTAATGAAGGCTCCCTGACTGACTTTCACTGGATCCTGTGTTTGTTC
This sequence comes from Dicaeum eximium, assembly GCA_013396995.1. NCBI lineage: Eukaryota > Metazoa > Chordata > Aves > Passeriformes > Dicaeidae > Dicaeum > Dicaeum eximium. The sequence continues at coordinate 270,484 of VWZP01008070.1, read as the reverse complement.
ATTAATGTCACTTTATTCCACATTCAACCTGTTCAAATACTAACACAACATAGCAAATTATGTCAACCTTGTTACTTGATTAGATCTTAGCTTAATTTAAATCCTTAACTAAATCCTTAATTTGAGGTGAGTCTTTGAAGGTGCACTGAACAAATTAAAGTACCCTCTATCAAAGAAGAGTCAGGATTCCCAGGTTCAGTCAATTGACCTCACAAGCTCATACTTTCCAAAGGCCATAAGTGAGCTTCAGGGCTCCTGCAGGGTTTATGAAGCAAAGCAGGGCTTCTGTAGAGCAAGGTTCTGGATGGGACTGTCTGCTGCAAGCCCCAGACCCAGGTGGGACACACAAAATAGGTTCTGCTAGGGAAGGAGCACCAGCCAGCCTTGCACAGGAGGAAAGGAAAAGTTATTGGATCTATGCATTTTCTCGGTGCTGACTGAGAAATCAGATGTTGTTAGAATGTGTGTTCAGTTTAAAAACCTGGCAAGGCCAGATGTTCACTAAGTGGATACACTTCAGCAAGTGCCTGCACATTAAAATACAAGCTAAAAGTGAAAAAGTGAGTGCAACTGAAGCATTAAACAAACATTGTCAGGACATGCATGAGCACACACAAATTGCCCTGTTTACAGCACAGGATGCACAGAGCTCCCATTTGCTTCTGAAGACATTTAATTGTTCATATGCTGCATACACATGCTCCCTTATGCCTGCGGAGCCACAGAAGGATACATAAACAGGGGCACATAGCTACCTAAATGGCCAGTTCATCTGGCAGCAGACATTCACATCTGGGAGTGAGGCAGCTTCCAGTCTGCCCCAGCCGTGGGACATCACCTCCTGCAAGTATTCAGCTGGTTGTCTGAGCCGACTGTCCATGCCACATCCTGGCTGCAGCTGTTGGATGTCCCCAGGAGCTACAGCATCCCCTGACCACTGTCTACAACATGCCAGCACTGCCCCAGTGCCTGTGAGTGCATTTCTCTGCCTGACACCACTGTCTTCCTTCAAAAGGGAGGATAAACCACAAGCAGTTCTTTTAAATGAAATAATTCAGTGTTTATACTGCAGCAGTCAGGTCCCAAAACTGCAACAGATGTTACAGCAGGGCTCCAACTCCACTGTTCCAACAAGTAATGCAGTATCCAGTCTGGTCTCACTGTGATCAGGCACAAAAACAGGCACTAACATCTATGTCTCCCACTAGCTTGTGAGGCAGCAACACCATTGTAATTCTGAGCAAGTCAGCAACTTGGTCTGTGAGGTCCCATAATGGTTAATGCTTCCTTAGCAGGGAGAGTTTTTCAGTAGACTCAGTCTGTACAATGTGTCATTACCCCCTCAGCTTTGATCGTCAATCTGAAGAGCATATCACCTTGGAGATTAACAAAGAAATTCTGGCTGCAAAGCTGCTGAAAAGGCCACTTTGGTTGATTTTCTTTTCATATTGCTCTGTGTTTCTGCTTCACAGAACAGAAGGGCAATAAAAATTAATTTCATGATGTAATAAAATATTTGCCTCTGAGATTTCTGGAAGCTGAAGCACTGCTATTTTATTAACATGCAAAAATTCATTATGGATATAAAAGTATGACGACGTGGTATGGTTGCTAAACCTTAGGGTATCACAGGCTTAGAGCAACGTAATCAACCAGATGAAATAACATTTTAAACCAAACAAGTTTACAAACATTATCATTAAAAAGTAATAGTAAGTAAACTAACTATTTCCAATCCCTAATTGTTTTGATCTTCATGGAGTGGGACTAAAAAAAGCATCATCAGCTGGCCCCAAATGCCTCAGGATTTGGTTTGCAGTTTGGAAGGTCTGCCTTTCTGAAGGTTGCCAGATGTTCACAAGGTTTCAGGTAATAACAGGCTATCTCTGTTTCCCAAGCTTCTCTTTCCTGTCCTCACAAATTTCTTGAGCTCAGTCAAAAAACCCATTTTGCTCACTTTCTTGCTGCCTGGCTTTGCAATAAGGTGGAACAGCATTTCCAGAACTAAGAAAAGGAGCACATCCCTATGACCTTCCTCTGAGAGTCAGAGCACTTAGCTAGAGGAAAGATTACTTAATGTTACCTGGTTTTTTCTTCATTTGCCCAGACACAGTGTTCCCGTGTTTAGGTCAGGCTTAGGATGTGCAGGACAAGACCATGACCCAAGTTACTTTATGTTCTCAGTAAGTCAGAAAGATATTAACAAAGTGATTTTTTTCTGAAAAAAGGCTTTCACTGGCAATGGGAGATGTTACAGTACAAAGCATTAAATTGCTGGCTGACAATATGAAGTGTTTATTAAAGAAACTGCAGAAGCTGAAAAATCCACTGCAAGCACTCTGGTGTGTGGGGAGCCATCATCTTGTGGCCTCCCTCTAAGTTTAATAAAATATGCACAACTAAGTTTTACATTTTTCCTGATTTTCACAGGGATAGAGCTAAATTTCCTCCTAGTAGCTGGTTCAGTGCTGTGTTTTGGATTTGGTATGAGAACAATGTTGGTAACACACTGATGTTTTGGTTGTGGCTCAGCAGTGCTTACACTAAGTCCACCACTTTTCAGTGTCTCCTGCTCTGCCAGTGAGGAGAGGCACAAGAAGCCAGGAGGGAGCATGGCCAGGACAGCTGATATGAGGTGGCCAAAGGGATATCTCACACCACAGAGCATCAAGCCCAGTATATAAACTGGGGAAGTTGGCTGGGAGAGACTAATCACTTCTGGGGAACTGGCTGGATATCTCTCAGCAGGGGGTGAGCAATTGTTTTGTGCATCACTTGGTTTTCTTGGGTGTTATTCCTGTCTCTCACTCTCCTTTTCCTCACTACTATTATTATTATTATTATTATTATTATTATTATTATTATTATTATTACATTTTATTTTATTTCCATTAGTAAACTGTTCTTAACTCATGGGTTTTACCATTTTCTCCCCATCCCACTGAGGGGTGGGGAGTGATAGTTGTTGGTTGAGCTTAAACCACAACAACTTTTGTTATCAGGAGGGCAGAAAAAAAGAACCACAACACAAAGCTATTGTTTTACCAGCAACTGGGTAAGCTGGTGGATGCAAGAGCTGTGCTTTGAGTGTTTTGCAGAGGCTAAAATGTTCCTGCATGAGCTGAAATAGCTGAAAAGCTGCTTGAAACGCCCAACAAGGCAAACCAGGACCCGGTGGTGGGAGCAGGAGGGTCTCCATATGGCTAAATGCAAACAGAGAGCAAAGGGACAAGGTTCAGGAGCCTGTTGCAGCACCAAGGTACAGAAAACAGATGAAGGAGGCAGGAGGAAGCTGAGCAGATGAATAGCATGGCTTTCAGCCTGGTTCATGAGCACCCTGTGAAGGCAGAGCTGACACTGCCCATCACTTCCAAGCAAGCCTCATCCCACCGGCCCAGAAGAGGACAGAGGTACATGAGAGGGTGGGAAATGTCACTGAAGCAGTCAGAGAAAGGCAAGGACCCATCAGAGAAGGGTTTACAGAGCCACCATGACCAGAAGTTTTTGGGATGAGAAAGGGATAAAGGCCATGAGCTGTCAGCTGAGAAACACTCCTCTCACCTTCACCCACACCAGCAACATTCAGATCAATGGGGCTTTGTACACCTTTTGTAAATATCCAGCCCAGATCCAAAGCAGTGACAACATTTTGTGGTTGATCTTCTCACTAACCAGGCTGAAAACCTGGGGAAGCTCACAGACCAAAGTCAAAGTCTAATTTTACCTTTGTTAACCTTGTTCTGGATCCTAGAGTCTTCTGCACAGGGAAGGCTGATTAAGTCTGAAACACATTCATATTTTGCCTTTTATATCACAGCAAGTCAAGAGTATTTTTTAAGCGTGACTGTAAGTAATTATTTCATAGCAATATCACTTTTTTTTTCTGTGGCTAAATATCCTTATTTGCTGAAGAAAGCAGCAAGGCCACAGCATGAGTACCAGAAAAGACTTTTCCAAGCCACAGTGAGCCTAGGGTTGTTGATACCACAGGACCCTGCATCCCAAAGGACCTCTGGTGAACCACTGGAATCCTTGCATGTTTTGGGAAGAATTAATCACATTTGGCTTTTTTCTTCCTATTCCTAATGTCCCCTCAACCCTGCAGACATGATGGATGAACAGGCTAGAATGAACAGTAACCACTGAAAACAGTTGCCTCCCCCATTTCACCATGAGCACTCTGTGCTGACTTTTGTTTGAAGCATTCAGTCCATGAGTCCCCAGGAACTTCTAGGTTTAGTGTTTTGGAGGGCAGAGTCACTGTCCAGCATTGCTTTTTTCATAGTGTCCAACATTACTTTTTTTATAGACAGGCCTCAGTCACACTGACAGCCGTGGGTCTTTGGGGTTAAACATTTCTTTGCCAAGCAGCTTGAGGATATTTGGATGATATGTATGGAAAGGCACAAGTTCTGGGACCATTCAGTCCCCTGCATTTATATCTACAGCACAATCACTTGAAACTGCTAAGGCTAGCACTCAGTGACCCACATGGCCCTTTCCAGTCCTCCTTCTTCACTAATCAAGTGGAACTGAGTCACAGGCAGAATGCAATTATGTAGTGAGGTTCAGTTAGGCATAATAAAAACATCCCACCAAGAGAAGCAGTCTGTGAAATGGCAGCAATACCAAGAGACCAAGCAGTGACAATGCTCAGGGCACATTAACTGACAATGAAGTGTAAAGACAAATAAAGATTAATACCATTTTGGTCCTCTTCAGTGAGGATGTTATGTTGTAAGACAGGATATTTTCTCTTTCATGGTAATGGACCTGCTCTCTCTCATACGACCTCTCCACACAGAAAATTACCATGTGTAATTGCTCCAGCAGAGTGATGCTCTTAATGCAGTCGCTCTTTAGCTAAGATCACATCTTCTCTGAAAATAATAGATTTTGATAAGTAGTCAGGAGTTCAAAGAAGAGCAGTGAGAAATCCAATGAAACCAGGCCAATTTTGTTACTTTCCAATCCTGCATATGGTTATGGCAGCTTATTCACAGCACGCACGGAGTCCTGTGGGAAGGTTAGTGAAGTTAAATAGGCAGCTGCTACATGACAAAAACTAAAGAGGTATAAAGTATGCAATGGCTATTACCTAGGCAGGGGACAAAGTAACTGTCAACCACCCTGTGCAGAGAGAGGACAGCCCACCACAGCCTATGGAGTAATTTTCTCCCCAGAGGAATCCAATTGTAAAGATCACAATGAAAAAGTATTAAATTGACCTTGGAGATAATACTAATAGAGAGTCCTGTATCAGCAGAGAGATGGACAAAATGACTTTAAAACGCCTTCCATTTTAAAAAAACTCAGAAGAAGAATGATGCTATGCATTTTTTCTTTTGTTTGAAACGCTTGCCTAAGTAAGATTTTTTCAAAGGAATTTCTCCTGACAGCATGCTGAAAATGAAGACTTTTCTTTGATAGCAGCAAAGTGCATAAATGATTCACTGGAGATGGGGAAAAAAATCATAGTCAGGGTGACAAAGACACCAAGCAAATGTCAGTGTGAAGAGGCACTTCAGAGAGCTGGTAAACAAGCTTCCACCCCTAGTACATTCCAACTTGTGGACTAAGACCTCAGGACCTGACTTTCAAGTAAGGATTAATCAAACTTCCATTTCTGCAAGTGCTGATGAGAAACTGTGCCTGCATTATTGCACTTCAAATAAGTTTTGAGTGGAAATGCCAGCAATAAGACACCTGAACTTCCAGTCTGTGGGGAGAATTGGAAAGATGATTAAGAAAAGGTGCAAAATAATCATTGAGTAGCAAGAGATTTTCTCTTCTAATTAAACTGGTTCTGGGTTGTGGAACAGATGGTAAAGAAACGTGTCTGATTTCAGGGTAGAGTCTACATCACTTAAGGGATGTAGTTGTTTATGATTGGAGATGACTGGATTTGATAGTCTATGAAGTCAATTTCTTTCTTGTGATTGTGTGTCCCTAATTCTACTCCCTCTGGAGACAGTTATAAATGGTTATTTGGCTTCCACAGGGGCATGATGGCATAAGGATGTGAAGTCTCTAGGAAATATATGGGGTCTGTGTCTCTGTGCACAATGGCAGCACCTGGGAAACACTAGTATGGACAGAATGGGTAAAACTGAGTGTGCCCACTGTCAAGCAGCACAGAGAGCTGGGTGTGTGATGGTCATTCAGCTCAGTGCAGCTGTGCCAGCACTGCTTGCCAAAGTGGGAGCTCCTTCTCCCTTCTACCTGGAATGACAGCAGTGAGAGGTTTCCCAATGCACAGCTGAGAGATACACGAAGTATCAAGTGCATCAGGGAGAGTCCTATTTTCTGGGTTCAGCAAAGATTTTTCTGGGCTCTTTTAGAGATGTATGGATGTTTTGGGGGTACAGCTGAAGAAATATCTCAAAGGCATGCAGGAATGAATGACTGGCCCGGATGCCACAAATAGATCTCAGTCATGTCTGCACTTGGGTTTGACAACACTTTGATGTTTCATTATTGTCTTCAGGCTTGCTGTCAGGCTCACTGCTGTCTGGTTGTACTCATGTTCTGGCCATGATTTGATTCTAACTTGGTCGCCATCCCTGAATTGAATAGGACCTAACTGTGCACTATGGTTGGAAGTGAAGGCTTGGCCCCCCTATTTTACACTCCCCCCAGCACCCTTCTGCTGTGTAATATGAGTTAAAGATATTAGCAGATCCTGCTAATGGCTGGGTGTCAGCTAGAAATGGTTCTGTACAGCCAGGGAATGAAGGAATCATGCCCTCAAGCAGGCTGCAACAACCTGCAAGCATTTCAGGTTCAACCCAACCACACCACCCAACCCTGCTCCTCTCCCACATTTCTTCTGGAGTGATTATTTGCAAGCCTACAGAGAAGGAGAACAGTCCTCTGTTCTTTTGGTTTGATTTTTGAGCCAGATCCACCTCTGTGCCTTTTCCACACACGGTCCCACAGGCAGACAAAGCAGCAGACCTCAGGAGGCAATGAGCTTTCATGAGCCCCTGGCTAGGAATAAAGTAGGCAGGAGCTGCTAAAACGAGTCCAGCCATTAAAAAGCATAGATAAGTTTGTGGCTGATCCATTTCCCATTACATTCATGCCAAAAGGCATTTCCTTTATCTTTTGAGGTTTCAGAGAGGAGAAGAGAAGCTAGGCTCACAGCAATTGTCCTTTCATAGGCAGGATGCAACTGGGTGGTTTTGGAGGCAGTGAATGAAGATGATTAATTATTGCTCACTTTTTCACTCCATCAGATATACAAGGGATGTGCCTGTCATGCTGACAGTCTCCCTGCTCAGCCCTCTGTACACACAGCGTGAGTGGTGTGATTCAGTCTCACACACCACCTTCTGAAGGGAAGAAACAGAGCCATGAGTCAGTGGGACATGGTTCCAAGTGTCCTTAACAAAGTGGTGTCAGTCTTACTGAGCAGCACTGAAATATTTATTAAACACAAACACGGGAACAATTGTTTTTAGTTTGGCAATGTTATCTGAGGAGTCAGAAGACACAGCACTGACCAGCTTAGTAAAAATATTTAATTTCAGAATGATCCTTACCTGGCTACAAGAAATTCAATGAAGGAAACAGAAAAAACATTAACTATAGCATTATAATGAACTGTGGGACATAGTAAGTGTGAATTTCTTTTTCTGATAGCCAGTTCCCCTTTGTGTATGTACCAGCCAGGAGCCACATATCAGATAAAAGAGATGATAGCTATGCCAAGGAAATCTGGGACCCTTTGCTGGGCTAATGGCCCAGCAAGTGTTAAAGCCTCATTAGTAACGACAATGGAAATGAATAATGACTGTAATAAATAATCTCTTGGCCTTTAGATAAGATGTATTTTATTTCCCATTGTGTATGCCAGAAGTTAAGAGTATTTATAAGCTACAGTCACAAATGACTGGCTTGTGCTAAATGTAGCTGGGAGTAGGCAGACAAAATTTTCTTGGAAGTCTCTGGGCCAAATTCAGACGTCAGCCATACTTTCAGCTGTACCACTCATCCCCTATCTACAGGAGCAATATTCAATTCAGTGCTTAGAGTATTTGAAGGAAATGGCTACAAGTGTAGTCATAAAGTTTTGCACAGTGTCCCTGTTCTTTGAGCACCAGTGTAGGATGTAGGAAACCAAGAGGGAAACCAAAAAAGGGCCACAGGAAGGAAGCCTTTCCCAAACCTGAAGGGCCACAGCTTTCTTGCATGGCAATGGTCAGGCACTGGGGCAGAAATCAGTGGGCTGATGCTCTTTTCCCCTGGACAGTCTCAGTGGAAAAGTGCCCTCCCTCCCACACAATATCTCCTTCCTGCCTTCCCCAGGGAATATGTGACCCCCACGAGCATGAGTAGAAGCTGCCTTACAGAGGACTGCTGTGGGCAGAGCTGGGTAGGAGTCACTGGTGTTTACTCCTCCAGGTGCTCAAGGGTTTGAGCATACCAACTCTGGAGACACACTGAAATTGTTGGTCATTCAGTGCCACTTCAGGACTCATAAATTCAGAATAAACCAGAGCAAGAGGTTCCTTAAACTTGCCAGTCAGTGGCACCTCATCCTGCAAAGAGGATCAGTTGAGCTCCAGCCTTAACTTCCACTTTCAAGTACTTCCAGCCCTTGGAAAGTGTCTAGCTTATTTCTTTCCATTTGACAGAGTCCAAAACAGTTTGGTGGATTTCATTTTCCCTCTTCCCAGGGTTTACCTTTTACTCATGCACAAAGGAAGAAATATGTTACTAACAGACCAGAATGCTAGAAACTTTTAAAAGTGGTGACAGGGGTGGGGAAGTGAGGAGGTCTGCCAGCTAGCTATGGGCCAGTGTTTTTAGCCTGTGATGTTATTCATCACAGGCGTGTCCATGGTTTCCAGGAAGGTGCAAAAGCCCAGGAGTCAGGTGTAAGTCAACTGCAAGTGGTAGTTCTCTTGTTTGGCTTTAACATACCCCTTGAAAGACTCCATAGCCCCTCTCAGGGATCTCTGACCATGGGCTAAACATTGCTGTCCTATCACTGCAGCTATCAGAAAGCAGACAATGCCACTTGAGAGGCCACTTTCACAGCCACTGAAGCCACGGGGAGCTGCTTTAGGGGCACAGGGGGATGCAGCAATGATCCATCTCCCATTGCTGGAAATCTGTTATCCCTTTCTCTGGAGCAGTGAGGCTGCCTGGTACCCTTGTGCTAAGCTGCTGAAGAGAGAAATGCTCAGCTACTACAAATCAGTGTATATTGTCAAGACAAGACAATTTGGACTTTACAGTCCATTTATTTAGCTGTTAAAGGCACTACTGATTCTTTTGGTAAGCAAAAAGTTTTTACATAAAATTGGAGACTTTCAGCAGAGAGCACTGCAGTTCCTGTGATGACTATGCCTATTAAAAAACCTTTTTGGTAAAGAGGAAAAAGGAAAAGGTCTGTTTGATTAGTGAGTGCAACAATATAATTTCTAGAAAAGACTAGGAGAGGGGCTACTCAGTCTCAGATAACATTTACCCTAGTGGCATGACCTGTTGTAAACCTTGAACAGTGAACAAAATGTGAACAGAGACATTAAAATGTCAAGCTGCAAAACCTACACACAACAGGGAGTGTAATTACCTGGAGAAGAAGTGGAAGGCTTTCTTGAAAGCCAATTTCTTTTCTTTGTACCCCTGTTCTCAGTGCAGTTTAGCGCTGTCTCTCTACCAAAAGCAATGTGGCCTTCACATTTAGCAGTGGAGAAAGAAGTGCATGGGTTATGAGCAAAGCTGGCTAAAACATGGAGATATTTGAAATCTACCTAGATGTGATCCTGTGCAACCTGCTCCAGGGAACCTGCTTTAGGGAGGAAGGAGGTGGACTAGAAGACCCCCAGAGGTCCCTTGCAACACCAGCCATTCTCTGATTTGTGGTTCTGTGATAAGCAGGAGCAAGAACTCCTTAAAACTCAATGTATATTTTAAATGCCAACAATGTGTGAAGGAAAGCCAGCATATTTCTTATAAACAACTGTTATAGGGAGGTGAAACAACTGAGATGGGCTATGAAAGAGTCTGAAGATGGCAGCACCTAAAGGAAATAGTGTCACAACCGTTCTTTAGGCCCCCAAAATCATGCAATAGGTTAAACTGAATGTCTTTCGTCAGACATCATACTAAGCAAAATCTCTAAAAGTAAAATCACATCACTGTATGACTGACCTTTCTTCTGACAAGAATTTACAATATGTATTTTTAAAGCATTATGTTTATGAAAGAAAGTTCAGCTTTTGAGACAAATTATTTATATGAGTAATATGGTTTATGGCAGTCCAGAGTCATCAGAAATAGTACTTTTCACAACTTAAATGCCGCAAAATACACAAACCCAGCTTCTGTTTTGCAGAAAAATTCTGTTTTCTAAAGCAAAATAAATGTAACTTAAATATATTATTAAAAATATAATATATAATAAACTATAGCACACATATAATACATTGTATATAATGCAATATAACAATAGATAATAAAATGTCATACATAAAATATAAATTACTAAAATATATTGAAATAGTATAATTGCTTTCTCATTAATGTCTTCGGTTCTTTCTCTAATAAAAGAAGATGTACATCCATGAGCCAATTCTTCAAAAGAGCTGATTTTCCAAGACAATAGAGTTGTAAGCGTATAAAAGCATCCCCCAAGAAATCCAAACCTGCCAAGCTCCATTTTATATTGTATTTCTCTAAATCAAAAATGTCTGCAGTGAATATTATCAAACTCGGTCTCTGTGAGAGATCCTCTGAGCCAGGTTTCAGCTCAGAAGAAATTGTTTTTCCTGTGAGGAGAGTGAGGAAGTCATTGAAATCAGAGCAGGATAATGGCCTGGTCTCCTAAAGTTTAGGTATAATATTTCCAGCTGGCACCACTGCACTCTACTTTATTGAGGGATTCAGTGGACACGTTGCTTACCATGAGGATAAAGCTCAGGGGTTTTCTGTGGATACCTGAGGTGCAGCAAAATAAAATATACATTATCCATGACAGCAGGTCAGTATGCAGCATCTCTCTGAAGGCTTTTCATGACAATTCATGGCAGTTCCAGGGCCTTTCAAATGTCTGCATTTCAGGAGGGCAGAGCTGCCCTATGTGAGAAATCTTACCTGACAATTCAGTGATGGAGGGCAGACTGCTGGGAACCACATTTTCTCATAGACTGGCCTGGCCTCAGAGAGGATGGAGGTGGAGATGGACCTTTCCCACTGGGACTACAGATGTCAGAGAGAAGTCCTGGGAAGGTAAGAAATGCTTCTCCAGCCTCCAGCCACTGCTGGCCTGCCCTTGTCCCATGGGGTGCCATGGAACAACAGGACAGGAGTGGAACAACCATTGGACAGGAGATGGAAGCAGAAAAATGTTGCTGCAATGAACCCAATCACAAGGGGCAGCCTGGGGGCTGACTGGATCCCCTGGCACATCAAAAAGCATTTTATAACTGTATGAGGAGCACCTTTGAAAATTAAACTGCAATAGAGGTCATGCACCCTCTTGTTCTCCATCCCCTGACTACAGGATTTCTCCTGCAGACTAGTTTTACTCAAAGTAAAGCAAAGCACTGGTGAGATTCAGTTTCAAGTGAGCAGGTTCTTTTTCAGTACAGTGCTCTGTACAAATTACTCTGTCAAGAAAATGTTACATTTCAAGATTGAAACTCTTAATATCTGGCAATGCCAAAATTTTGGCTAATACATCAGCCCCCACTGAAGATGATGTAGCTTTTAAGGGGGTGAGGGAAGCTAAGTTATTGCTGCTAATGATGCATTTGCATTTTTCAGACCTCTTTCACGTGTCTACAAAAATGCCTCTATTAGGTAAGGTAATATAGTAATATACAGGGTAATATAGTCAGCCTTTGGGTCTAAGAAGTCAGTGAGGGGCTATAGTGAGAATAAAGCACAAAATTCAGACCAATTCGGGTCCGATTTATCTCACTTGTCATCATCCATCTATAAGTCAGCCTCTCCCTCTTGGCAGTGAAGAGGGGCACTTCCAGTTATCTCCTCCTAAAAAGACAAGTGAACCACCTCTCTGAGAGGTGCCCATCTCTGTTTGGCTGGAGAAGAGGCTTAGACATTTACCTTGGATGGATTGCCCAATGTTTCAGTAGTTACATAAGAGAAAACCAGGAAAGGATGGCCTTGAGGAGCTGTTAAAGCTGCAATTTTAAATGCCTTGTCCAAAACACTCCAGTGAGGAGGAGCATGGACTTCTTAGGGAAAATAAACAAACAGCCTCAGCTGGTCTCAGCTGTGTGTCACAAAATAGCTAGGGTGACCAAAGCCTGCAAAGATGTTATGCAAGAAGTCTCCTCCCTCCAAAAACACACCTCTAAATGAGGGACCAGAGAGATGAGTGCAGCCAGCAAATATTCTCTCTGCCTCATTTAATCATGACAGAAAGATTGGCTCTAGAATGAAATTAAATCAATTTTCTGATGAAAAATACTTGGAATTAAATTTTTATTAAATATTTCACCACTGTCTGATTTCTACAGAGATTTCAATTTAGTGTTGCAAAAACTATTATGAGCAAGTATTCTTACTATTCTTACACATTGACAACTAAGGTATTTTGATTGGGAAGAGATGTTTCGTACACAGCCCAATTTCCTCATGTTCCTGTCCTTCAGTGTCAGCAAGATCAGCAGCCAAAAACCCCCTATTGACAGGTGCTTCATGACACCCCCATGGAGACTCTGTGGTCCACCTCAGCAGTCACAATCACACAACACAGCCAAAGTCGGGAAGAAGGGGGATCTGAAGTATTTCTAGTTTTTTTTCTCAAAACCACAAGTGTTTTCTACTGAAAACTTCTGCCCACCTCCCCTTCACTTCCTTTGAAAAATGTCATTGGAGAAGACCCTTTTGCTAGCAAGGTCTAGTTTTTACACAGGGCAAGTCTGTCCAATAACAAATGTGCAGACAGGAACCTGGCCCAGGCTTTCTGTACCAGACCTCCAGAGCACTTTGTGCCCCCAATTTCAATTTACATCAGGGGGAACTGGGAATGTGTGGCACCAACAGGACACAGGTATCTCTAGGCCAACAAAGGTTTAGTTAATTGCACAGTTAACGAAGGATGGAGTACTGAGGGGATGGAGGAGAGCTGGAAGTTCATCCATCATACTGCTGGCTCTCTAGGAGGGCTCTATTGCAGGCAAACTCACCCACAACCACCCAAAACCAGAGCTGTGCTGGATATTTGCAGGACTATCAGCTTCATCCTCACTTTGCTATAGCTAAACTACAGTTTCCATTATGCAATTGCCAGGGCATTATGGGGAAATCACCAGGTTCTAGGGCAATATCACTAAACACCATCCTGCCACCACTCCATAGCAGTTTTAACACCGTGGCTTGCAAAAATCTATAAATAAACTCTTGTGAGGAACTAACATAGAATTTTTCATTGGGACCACAGCTGGGAGAGTGAACATCTCATTCATTTTATGTCCTTTTTAGCTTTTTTTTCTTCTAAAAATATACAGGTCTTTTTCCTAGCTGGTGAGTTATTCAGCATCAATACCAGAAATAATTTTTGAAGAAAACCAGTTTCTTAAAAAAAAAAAAATCCTGACCGAGGATACTGTTGAATGTTGTACTAGTTTGAANAATGTTAAAAACAATTTGAGGACAGAGGTAAAGGCACTTCCAAAAATTTTATGTTCTCTAAAATGCGCAGGTTCCTGGCTCTGAACTGGCATTATAGGTTGAAAGGGACCTCAAGGATCATCTGGTCCAACCTTTCTTGGCAAAAGCATGTTCTAGACAAGATGGGCCAGCACACTGTCCCTCTGAATCTGAAGTGTTCACTGTTGGGGAATCCACCACTTCCCTGGTAAGACTATGCATCATTCACTTGCAAGCTAAATAGAAGTGAGCATGAAGTTTTGAAAAGTGAAAAGAAGGAAGGAAGGAAAAAACCCATAGAGTGTTTATGTGAAGCGTACTTTTTGCCCAAACCTAAAGCTTGGAAAAATCCCCAAGTCCCTTTCTTAAAATCTTTGTCAAGAGTGGTCATTTTACAGCCTGCATGCACCATATTTTTGGCAGGATGATGAGCTCTGAGAACATATGGATTAGATCAGGGCAGATGTGGTGAACCTTTTCTGGCCTTGCAGGTCACACAGCCCTCCAGTCCTGCAGGTTTCCTGTACCAGAGGATGACCCCAGCCATTTCATCACAAACACTGGAAAAACAATCCAGTTCCTAAAACCTTCCAAAAGCTCTCATAGGTTTTTTGATCCCAAACACTTCCCAAAGTCCAAACAGAGACTCAGGTACTTTGGAATATACTGTGTTGAGCCAAATCAGGGCAGTGAGGTGAGGCTGGTTAGGGTCAAGATGCTTGGCCATGCACAGCAGGCTTTCTAACAGCAGGATGAGTGCATGCATGAATTTGCATGTATGTCCCATGTGCACAAACATAATGCTGTTGTCACTCAGCCCACAGCATGACTAGCAGATCCTTTAAAAAGAAACCACACACGCACAAATATTTTATGTGCATGCCTTATACATAAGGCATGGGCCAAATGACTTGCCCACACAGTTCTAAAATGTACCCTTTTCCTCCCTTTGGTGCCAAGGAAATGTTATTGACTACAAATGGTGACAAGGAGAATTGCACAATCCAGTCCATACGTATAAAAACCAGAAGGCTGAGCATAAATGTCTATTTGAAGGAATACAGATGAATCAGTAATGATATTAGAGTGATTAGCCAACTGCCTTAATTGATATGTACAAAACCATATGTGCTTATAAGCTTACAAATGCTAACTCACGCTTATCACCATCTGCACAGAAAAGCCACAGTAAATTTACTTTTTCTAAATGCAGGTTTGTCAGTTTAAAAGAGATGGGCTGAGGAGGGTAGTGAAAGGCTGTGCCATGAAATGTTCTTTGCCAGTAGCACAAGGGTCTCTCAGACCGGATTTATTTAGTGACTATAATAGAGCTCAATTATTGTTCAGGTCAGTGCAAAGACATGAGGGAAATGTAATAACCAGCTTTTCAAATACAAAAATAAAAGTGAGTTTTTAAGAGAAATTATGAGGAAGACCAATTGTACATTGGCTCCCCTACCTCTGCAGCTTTCTCCAGGCTCTTTCCTAGAGTTGTGTATGAACCCACAGCTAAAGAAGGCTAAAGAAGAGCAATCCAGAAGTGCCTAAATGATTTACAGGTCCACAGGCAAGTCACTGGTCACCGCAACTTCCACTGGAAGAGCAATGAAGGCTGGAAATAGTTGAGTGTGTTTTTCTCAAAGTTACTGTGAGAGAGTCTGACTGTAGGTACAAGTTCTTACCTTCAGAGCCAGGTAGAGTGGGAGCTTGAAGTCGAGGTGCTATACACATTCATTCCAAGCACATGTGTGTTTTCCCATCCCCTGGCAGGACAAATATGCTCCAGATCACCCACAGTCAAGGGCAATCAGTCATAGTTCTGCTAATATAGCCAGAGCACAAAACTGCAGTGTTGATGCCAGCTCCATGCCTGACCCTAGGCAGACAACCTGGCATGAAGACCCCAATGTAATTTGATCCTTCTGATCCAGGAGAGTGAAATTTGTGAATTTTGTATTGGTTTTGTGAGGTATCAAATGCCCCGTAAGGTTATGGGATGAATCTGTGAAGATATTTGGCAGTTAAACTCTGCTTTAAATTAGGATATAAGGGGGAAATAATGCTTATATATCCCCATGGTCTCAAGGGTAAGTCACTTGCTTAAGCAACACAGCTAAAGTTTTATGCTGGCTGTCTCCACAGAAAGATCCATCAGAATTTGCTGTGGTGCAGGCTGCCATTTTTGACTCAGGCTTCATGGCAGAAGACTATTAAGATAGAAAAATTGATAAGGATTCTCCTGACACTTCTGAAACATGGAGGACATGCATGTGTGACAGGGGCAGGTGAGTTACTCTCATTTTAAAAATCTTGACAGCGCTGTGCATTAATAGCGTCATAAATATTGTATCTGTGCTGCAAAGGAAACTGAGAAGTTGTTATAATTCAGTTGTCACCACTGTGTGGGCACTGTGTTGTTGTGTCTGGGTGACCTGCAGGCTCAGAATAATAACGAGGGTGATTCATCAGACCTCACCAGCGACAAAGTGGAGAGGGAGTATGTGATGGGTAAAGGCTTTGATCACATTAGACAACAGCAGCTGAAGGAAGGTTTGGATGAGAAGGTGCATGTGAAAAGTGTGATTAGAGAGGTCCCAGTAGCTCTCGAATGACAGGGAATCCCTGGGTGCTAGCAATAAGTGTCAGTCACTGCCAATTTAACAGGCATGCCTGAAACAACTCACTCCAGAGGAGCTGGCAAACATCACAGGGGTGCAGGTAAGTAAGAAACTGGAACAGAAGCCCCTGACATGCTCCCATCCTACCTGATGCTTCCTGCCATTGCACCTCAGGAGCAACAATGACTGGTAAAGCTCAGTCAGTACAGGAACAAACTACAGGCCATGGTCCAGTTTGGAGATGGGCAAATCATGTCACAGGAAAACAGATACCAAGTCATATTTTGGGGCCATTGGCACCTTTTGCATGTGGCCAAAGCAATACAGCTTCAGTGCTTCCTGAGCCAGGCATTTGCAGAGCAAATTAGTCCTTTGAGAAGCAGCTGCTCTAGAAAACCCATCTCAGCTCTGAGACTCTCTGGGTGTTTCCTTCAGCTGGGGTTTCCCACTTTCCCCATCTCCCTGTGCCCAGGTGCCTCCAGTTACAGAAATCTGTACACAGGATTTCACAAGTCCCAGAATGATGTAGCAATAGCAAGTCATTTGCATTCACGCAATTGCTACTTTGAAAAAGCACACTCAGACACATAAAAGAGAAGTGAACTTGGCCTCTGTCCCATGAAATCCACACACCACATAGCTTACCATGTAAATACAGCAAATTAAGTCAACTTAAAAAAAAAAAAAAGGACCTAATATAAAATAGTTCAGGAAGTACTAGTTTTATTCAAGGTGTTTAGAGGTGTATGCATACATTAGCATACATTAGCACCTTGCTCAGTAGAAGCTTGGGGTCAAAGCTAGAGCATGAGAAAAATGAAATGTACATCTCTAAAATGTGCTGGCAGGGCCCCAAAATATGGCCTCAAAACCAAAGGAGCTTACTGTATTTTCACATAACCATAGCATGTGGTGTGAAGTCAACACAGGTGTAAGTCAGAGTAGCACACATTAGATGTACTGATGGATTTGAAAAGCAGTGATAAATATGGAGCCAGAATCCAATGACAATTTTCAAAGGCATTTGTGATTCCAAAACTCAGTTTTATGGCAAATACAACAAAAGAGATCAACAATAGAACTGTGTGCCAGTAGTTGTACTATTGCAAAAGAGGACCAGGAGGAGCTTGGTAGCTTATCCAAATCACCCTCGTCCCAAGGAAGAGTCAATGATACGTTTATCAGCCCCTCAAGGGCTTGTTAAAGCCATACATAAAAGCCTCCAGTAACTGCAAGTTAAGCTGAGCACTTCCTGTCCTACAGACATGGCAAGGAAGTTTTTCTTTTCAAAGAGACTTTTAACAAATTTGAAGGCTGTACAAGTCCTTCATTCTGTACACTCTGCTGACCCAGTTACTTCAGTCCTCCTGTGGAGCCCATGTTTTTGAGATGTGTCAGCAGTGGTGTTCTCCTATGGGTTCCCTCCAGCTAATTCCATTTGCTTTGAAGTGCAGCCTCTAAAATCAGTGTTAGAGCTGCAGCAGAGGCTCTTCCAGTGCCAACCAGAGCAGCAGGAATATTTCAT
Organism: Dicaeum eximium; assembly: GCA_013396995.1. NCBI lineage: Eukaryota > Metazoa > Chordata > Aves > Passeriformes > Dicaeidae > Dicaeum > Dicaeum eximium. Next base: position 252,709 of record VWZP01008070.1, on the reverse strand, counting down.
TTGTGCTGCAGGCTAAACAGATTTCTATATTCCCCACTGTAACACTTACCTCTTTCTTTTTTCATCATATAGACAGGGTTACCTCATGTTGAACCTGCAGTTCATGGAAAACTCCAGTCTTTTCTACAGATTTGCTGAAAACCAAGCATCCTCCATTAGATATTCCTGTAGAGGGGTACATCTACCCAAGAGTGCTACCTTGAATTTTTACTTCTTTAAACTGACCCTCTTTATTTTCAGACCATGCCTCTCATTTGGGAAGACTGTTATGAATTTCTAGTCCTTTCTTTAGCATGTTAGCGGTTCCTCACAGGTTCATATACATCATCCAAGTCATCAGTGGGAACACAGAACAGAGTTATAGCACAATTATAGCATCTCTTCAGAGCGTGTCATAGTTGCTGGTACTTTAATCTATAAGAAAATCTAAAGCCATGGACACTAATAGGTGGTACAAAAAGTGACATACAAAATAATGACAAGTCAATGATACAAAGAGGTCTAGATAATTTTGTAAAATGGATTCATCTGACAAGTATGAGTTTTAATATGTCAAAATGCAAATCACAAACATCTTTGGAAATTAAGAATACAGATCACACCTGTGGGATGAGGAAGTGTGTTTTTTAAATGAGGATCTCAAACTTGACCCACTGAAAAGGGATCTTGAAGCAAAACCACAGCAGGGTGTAACAACAACGCTTGCATAAGTAAGCAGTGAATCACAAAACAGAAAAAACATCCAAGGAAGGGATCTTTTAAAGAGTCAGAATGTCTCCTATATAAATATTTTCCAAGTTAAAATTAAATTGACAATTTATTTTTCTAGAAGGCTACCCATGCCACTTCTTTCAGGTTTTTCTTTCCCACCTGCTCATCATATGATATATGCATATCAGCACCTAATATGTGCACTATCAGCATGATTGCTTACTCAATAAAAGGAGCAGTGATGCTTGTACTGCTGTCAAACACAAGGGCAGATTTAAGGTTTGTGTATTCAAGGCATCAGACAGATGTTTAGGACAGGGAACAAAATGCTGCAGTCCCCAGAGGAGTCTGCAGTAATCCATTTCAAACTTTCCAAGTCTTAGCCTGTAGCACAGAAACTGCACAAATCTGCGGTTTCTGTTTCTGGAAGTTTTAAGCAAGCCAGTCTTACGTATTCCAACTTGTCTGTGTGTCTGATCACAAATAATGCTTATGTTTAAAGGACTAGTATGGCTTTACAGCTGAGGAGCTGAGGCTGAGAGCTCCATTCTGAAATCACTGAGATGGAGTCATTTGCCCACAGACAGTTAGAAACTAAAGAACTGAATAAAGTTATTCAGTGCCTGAACCACTAACATGTCTTCTAAGGGCTCCTCAAACAGCAGAACTTTTTTTCATTTCCTACTAACAACTTTCCACAAACAGGAAGAAGGTTTGCAAGGAAGTGCAATGTCAGACCTCCATATATCAGCATTCTCAACCAAAAAATGAAAATGCAGGAGGAGTCTGGTTTCTACCGTAGCGTCACAGACAGACAGTGTCAGATCCTCAGATCTGTAAATTCAACACAGCCTTCCCAAACTGGATATGAAGTGCCACCCATCTCATCCAGCCCATTACTTCCAAGGATGGCTGTCTCTGATACTTTGGAGGCTGGTGTGAGACCCTTCCTATAGCAAAGGCAGAATTATGCAAAATTGTACCTGAAAAACCTTTGTTTTGAAAATAGCATCACAGAGAAGATCATCTATCTAAAGCCCACAAGCAGTTTAATCCAAGCAGATTTTAAAATCCAGTGCCTGGAATTCCTTGGAGAATTTCAAAAAGCTTGGAGAAGACTTCTTTTTGCTCCTCTATCATACTGAGAGAGAACTAACTACTGAACTAGTTTTCCTTAGCTGAGGTGCAGCTCTGAAATCTCCTTTATTTTTTGTATTTTTAATGTCTAGCTGCCTGAACTGGTCCCATACAGCACAGCACAGATCTAACCTCTTTCTAATGTATTTAAATGTATGCAATGAAAGTGTGGCTACAGTGCAATTAAAGTGCCATTTCTGTTCATTTTAAATGTCAGTGTAATTAAAGTTCACAGCTAATAATATTCATAAATCTGTAGATTTTTCCAGGCTCCTCATTTAGTACTTCTGGAGATTTCCATATGTGAAAATGTTGGCCTCTGTTATCACTCATGCATGGATAGTTGTGCTGCTTCTCTGCTCGCTATCTTTGACCTAAGGCTTGCCTGCACTGAATATCTGTTGCAGGATGATATGTGGTCTATCATTTTAAACTTCTACTTGTTCATCACTTTTTTATCAAAAATCTCCTTCCTTTTTACAGTTCTTTAATCTGCAAACAACTTTACTGAGATACAGGGGTACTGCATCCTCATGCACACTAAAAATAGATTACTATTCTTGAGATCCAGCTGCTACACCTGCAGCAACTTCCTTCTGCTGTCACACAGGGCTATGCCAGTGGGAGACATCATACAGTCTCATCATCACTGCACTGTGTCGTGCTGGGTTTTGGGGGCTTTTGACTGTCTTATATTCTCCCTGTGCCACAGGTAGAGCAGAGCTAAACTCTCGTCATGGCTCCTGTCTGAAAAGCCCTGGGGAACTCTTGTATTGTTCCTTGTTTCCCTGTTGAAAACCAAGACACTTTTCCCCGCTGGAGACGGCAATATTTCTTACATGCAGAAATTTCAGGAAGCTGCTGATAACCCTCAACATCCTCCACATACCTTTCCTTCTTCTGGTCATTCAGCTATGCAGAGAATGGTGAAAGAGATCCATTTTCCTTCTCAATTCAAGTAACTAGAAGTGTAAATGGGATACTCATAATGAGCAGAGCAATGGAGCAGCACTGAAGTCCATGAATACAGAAGTTGCATTGCCTATTTCAGAAAGTAGCTAATACTTTCTGCCAGGGATTTTTCAGCAATATTCACGTTTGTTAATTCACCTCAAAGCACCACTGTGAAATACTTACCTCCAGTAAGACTGCACAACCCAAAGTTTTCCACAATAGTGCTTTCTGCATATATATTTTTTTAGCTTGTCCCAGCTCCCAGGATGGGTCCCTATATGGGCTGCTGCAGAAACAATTCCTGAAGAATTGTCTGCTGGCTTTAGTCTCCCCTCCTCAGGAATGTGGCTCTGGAGTCACTGCATGAATATCAGTGTATTTACAGCAGGCTGATGAGGTTCAGCATCAGTGTACTTCCACACTGAAAGCACTTGGGAAATTGCTGTCACTGACTATCAGGAAAACCAGAGGGAAATGGAATAAAACAAAGAGAATTATGTGGATTCTTTAACTGGGCCACAACTCCGTAATGTTGCTGCTTACCAGTGCATATAAGTCCCAGAAATCTGAAGGGTTTATTCCAAAATAGCAGTTTATCACCATGTCAGGACTCATTTCCCTAAGTCTGTCTGTCTAAAATTCGGGTGTCTCACTGTCTCTGGCCCCTCTTTAAATAGCAGAGAGCTAGGTACTTCAATAGTTGTGACACAGGTAAGGGGCTTGAGCCTGATGATCCAGATCCTCCTCTAGATATCCTTGCCTCACTCCAACAACAGGATAACCATTTCACAAGCAAAAAAAGTGAGCTCTCTGGGATAAATCCCACCTGATTTGAATGCACTGACACTGGTTTCCCATGTGGCATCACTTCTCAGGCAGGAACACAACAGAGAGAAGAAACTGAGTGGGACCTTGGGTGTGCCAACACTTCCACCACAACACCTGTGGGTTATTGGCATGTGAGGGTCATGCCAGGCAGGCAGGTAACTCTTCTGTCTGCTCTGTAAAATGCCCTGCTCAATCACCTGCTATCTCCCTGGGACCCCAGTACCTACTGCAGATTGATCACATTGCAATAGCATCTTTCTGAGCTGCAGTGTCTGGAAAACACAGCAAAGGAGAGAAAACAAACTTAGGAAACTATGCCAATACCACAAGGAAGGAAATGCAAGGCTTTATGGACTGAAGAGAAGTCCTTCAGGGGCACAGCCTTTTGCATCATAAATAATGAATATGCATCCTTCTACCAAAGCAGACACCTATGTAACAACTTATGCATCCTTATAAAACAAGGTATTTTTGTTAGTCTGCTTTGCTTATATTAATCCCAAAGGGAAAGAGAGCTTGTAGACGGACAAAATTACTTGAACACATTTTCACTGGAGACTGCTGGATCCTGAGAGAGCTTTCCTTCTAATTTAATAAAGAAAGTCTGAATTCATAAACATCTTCTTGAACTAGAATTTCTACTTTGTTGAACTCGCATTCAGTCTCACTACTATGTCTCTGATCTTGGCTTAGGATGACAGCTGATTCAGATCTGTGCAAAAGGAGATAGTGCCCTAATTGCTAATGCAAAAAAACCCTTATCTGCTTCAAGCAAAAGTCTGGTGTAAGAGGAAACTTACAGTTACAGATGGCAAAATCTATTTTGTCCTTATTTGGGCTAGTTTAAGCTTTGGGGAATGAAACAGAGGGGACCGGTTTGTTTGTCTGTTTGTTTTGCTCTGGGAATATAGCTCTTAAAACAATTAGTCATCTCAGAGAAATTAAACAGAAACAGCAAATATAACTGTGAAAAAGCTATTATTCATGCCCACATTAACTAAAACAATCTTTTTATTCTTATAGAAAAAAAAATAGATGTTATTTGATTTGAAAACTTATTGGGTCTTCTAAATGCAAACAATTCAGAGACTTTCATTGCTTGTTTGCCCTTCCTGAGCAGGGAAGGACATTCCCAGTCATGACAAACTTCCCACTCCATGTTGAAGTAATACAGTCAGAAAATTGATATTTCCAGTAGAAAACTGAAGTATTTCAATGCCATGGCATATTCAGCATATTCATCATGAATTACAAGCAGCATACTTGCACAGCTGACAATATTTATATTCTGACATTAACACTCATTAATATTCCAAAGTGACCCAGACAAAGTGAACTTATACCTTACATTAACCTTCCCAATAAAGCTCCCAGCCCTCTTACAACACAAGAATCACAAGGCTGCCAACACAGGCCAACATAGGAATCCCTTACAACAACCAGGCAGGGTGGAAGAAGGAAAGCAGACTTTTTGCCTTCTTTCGGATGGAGCCACAGGGGCACAGGCTGGCTCTGCAGCACAACCAGGAGAAGCACGAGCATGCAACATGTTCAATAGGGCTGGTTCAGACAGTGCATCCTGAAATGTAACTGTGCCTTGGACAGTTTGGTATGGATCAGCACCAGCTTGACCTACCCAGAGCTTGCTTGAGCTACCAGGTCACTGAGGTTACAAAACCCACCTCCAGCATCACACCTGCCCGAGCACAAGGCTGGGGTCATTCTCCATTCACCCTGCAAGTCTGTTCCTCAGATGATAAAGCAGAAAAACACAGCTAGAGGTGAGAGAGAGGGAGACGCCTTTGCTTTTTCCAACATGTCAGGAGCATAAGGAAAGCACAGGAGCAGCAGGTGACCCTGTGTCCCCTCCCCTCCCTGTGTACATGCAAGGTCAGTGACAGACCCAGGGCTTGGTGGAGTCTCCTGGGGAGGACATGTTCTTCTATGTGTCAAATGCAGATCCTTCAGTTTCTGTACAACATGGAAAGGACAAACTCTGGGGCTGATTGAATGGCATCCCTTTGCCTCTTGTGAAGCTATCAGGAGAGCTCCCATCAAACTCTACTCACAGAGCATGCCAGGTACTGTTGAAAGTCCCCATGTAAAGGTGGAAATCACAAGAAAGGTCACTTTTTTATCAAGTGTTTCCATTTTCTTTGGTTATTTAGGGATAGTATTGAAGAAATACCAGACACAAAAAACAAGAAAGGCAACAGACAGGAACAAGATCCCACTGTGTTAGTGGCTGTACAAATCCAAAGAAGACACAGGCGCTCTGCTAAGAGCAGGCATTATAAAATATTAATGGGAATTTGGATTACTTATCAGTGACCTTTTGGCCCATGGTGGCCTCTGAATCATCATTAAATACTTTGTGTGTCATGCAGATCTCCTATTCAAAACTGCGCTACTAAATCACACACAGGCATTAGCTACTGCTGCAGAAACCACTAGTTATTTCCCCATTGCATCATCTGATGCTCCAGGCATGCTTGGAGAAGCCCTGGATATTATCCTTCTATAAGTAAGTTCAATATTACAGGACTTCCCCTTGAAATAAATGCCTGGCTATTTTTTGTAATCTTTAACTTCAACAATTCAGTCCTGTGTTTTTCTTAAAGTCATGTTAAAACCTTTGCAATTCTTCCTTTGGATGGCAAAGGAAAAACAACTGTCTTTGAGAAAGGTTGAGAAGCTCAACCTTCTCCTGCTGCATTTGAAACTTTTGGGTGAAGAAAGAAAAACACTTGGCAAGGGACTTCTCAGATGGTGACTTGCCTCATCTGATCCTGGAAATTCTCTGGCAATACTGTTTATGTTTGGGCTTCACCAGTACAGAAATATCAAAGCTCCTCCGCTGAGGACAGACAATGAATGCAACTCATTTTTATAACAACCCTCTTCCTGTTCCCTGCTAATGAATGGAAATAAATATTGTAAGGTGTGATTCAAATAACTGATCCTGTGGCTTCAGAAAAGGGATGATGAGTTCAAATAGCCAAAAATTTATATGCTGTATAGGACTGGATGGAGATGGACACTAGAGCCAAGGGAACTGCAGTGACAGGTGACAAAGCAAGAGGATGGTGGAGTTATGGATATAAAATAGTTCATTTCTCCAGAAACTAAATATATGGTATGTCCTGTACTACCTGCTGTTGTTAATGATCAAATGTCAAGTTGAAAAGAAGAGAAATGAGAGCCCAGAAAGCATGAGGTGGATCTGGGATGCTGCTGACCATCAGGGCCCATCAGGGAGCTTAGCCCAGGGACAAGTTTGAGAACTCAGTCCTGCAAAAGAAATAAACCTACCTGAACATCTGCTGCATGCAAAGCTCAACCTTGCAGCTCCCATGCATCATGTCTGTCCCTGTTGGCAGCCCAGGCTTCACAGACAGCACAACTGTGGCTGGCCCTAGAGGGAAGAGGTTTTCTTGACCCCCTGAGGTGATGATTTTATAAACAAACCCCAGATATTTTAATGCCTTACTTTATCAGATGAAACCAGGACTATGTGATGGCCAGCTCCAAGAGTCCAGTCTGATTTGGAGTAATTTCAATGGTTTGATGTCAATATGTGTCTCTGTTGCCTTGAGGAGAGCTGATGTTTTCATTAGTGAGACCTTAGATTCACATCTTCAGTAGTCACTGGCAAACATCAGACTGGAGGGATAATTCTTACCTTTAATCAAGCTATATAATACCATGGAAGCAGTTACAAGACAGTCTCATCTGGGGTCTAAAGGCACTTGAATTGCAAATGGTGTTTGTTCTGGCCCTTCTATGCACTAGCACATCTGCACCTGGGAGCAGAAAAAGGAACCACATGCTTTATCAAGGATAAGTGAATTCAGTACTCATTTTAAAACATTAAAACTTCAAATGGCTTCCCAGAAGTGGTCTTTATGTGACACAATTACACAGTTACTGAATCTTCCTTTTTTATTCTTGCATGACTTTCAGTGGAGAAAATCACACCGAAAGGCACAGATAATTTATGAATATTATAGCCCTGGTTCTAACTGTTTGCCAAGATTTTCCATTAGGTGAAGGCTATGCTGAGTAAAACACTGTGTTGAGGCCAATATACAGCAAGCAAATTTTCATTTAACATCTCGGCTTTTATTGCCCTGTTTGCCCAAAATCAAATAACATTACCTCTTGTTATCAGAAGATTTAACTTGCGTGCAAGTCTGCTTTGATTTTATTGATAGTCCTTTTAGGTATCTCAGAGTAAATTTTCAAGCTATTTGTAGACATAAACACCAGCTGCAGGACCAGTGAGGTGTGCAGGCTGCTCACATGTTGCCAGCCTACCAGCCTGACAGGAGATGCAGGAAAAAGAAAGCAACTCAGGTGCAGTTGAACTCAGGGCATGGACAGACATATTAAGATTTTGGGGCAGTTACAGTTGTTAATTTTTTTTTTCTATCTTTCCTCTCAGTTCTCTTTTTTTTAGTTATTATTCTAACCATTGTTTTGTGGTGAAACCCCTCAACAGTGATCTCCCCACCTTGTGCACATCATGTGCTTCAGGAATGGAAGCACCACCGCTGTCTGCTTTATTGATAATGCATGGGGTTCATTTCAGGTCTGACAGTAAGGAAAGAGTGTCTTGCCAGCACTACCAGGGCATTTTTCATGGTTCTATTTGGATATGAGAGCCCTGGAGAACTCTGCCAAACCATTTTTCCCATTGTCATGAGGCTGAAAAACAGCCACAAGGCAACTGTGACAGTGAGGGAGGAGGAGGGAAGGAAGGCTTGGCCTGAGACACCCTTGTGTGTGGTCTCTGAAATGCACCCCAAGTCCCTTCCAGAAATGTCACAATTTCCTGGCTGGTGCTCCACTTACACAGCAGTTCCCAGGGAACCAATTCTGTGTTTTAAGTTACAGGAAAGTTATGTCAGCTTGAATGGGCAGGTACCACTTGTGCGATAAAGTGACAACTGCGGTCTCTTTTGGGCAGCCACAAGAGGGCAATAGGACCAAACCTAACTTCTCCTTGATGAGATGTCCCTTTCAGCAGAAAGTCGGTAGGTGCAAAGCTCATCCCTGCTCTGGGAAGGACACGTGTTTAGGTAGAGCTGCCTGGTGCATCAGAGAGATGCCTGGACTAGGAGCATCTGTTTTGTCCTGCAGCCTCAAACCAAGTCGGCCTCACTCAGGAGGCATGAGCAGGACACAGGCAAAGCCCTTGTGCTGATCTGCTCCCATGGTCCTGTATGGAGCCCGGCAAGGAGGGGACGCTGCAAGTTCTGGTGCAGGAAACTTGGTGGGAGATGCTCACCCACCCCACTCCGTGGGCAGCAATCGGAGCTGCACCATCTCTTTCAGGAGAATTCTTCCAGCTCTGCAGCCTATAGCAAGCAGTTGTGTGGAATGATAAATGCTGTCAACGTATTCAAATAATCATGTCCTTTACCCACACTAAAAGCTGAAATGTTATATTCTCACCGTAACAAACCCCAGTGGGAACAGGATGAATGTTCCCGTTGTGAAAGTACACATTGTAGCAGGGTTCAGCAATTAGCTGCATCAGAATAATGAAGAAAGCTGCTATTTGCATAGAACATCACTGCATTTTACTTTTGTGCTTTCTGTTTAGCAACCTTCAAGCAATCATTAAAGAGACAAGTAGAGACAAGAACAAGAGGGAAAGCTGTATGTTTACTGGCTAAACACAATGTGCCTTGAAAATAACAAAAGAAAATCATATGACTGTTGAATCCAGGTCAGCCCTGTGTGAACAGTCCTGCTAATAGGCCTCATTATCAGAAGGAAAATTAGTTCTTGCTGTTGGGATTGTTATAAATGAGGACTGTTAAAAGCTGAGTTTATTACTGTGAAGCTGGGCTGCATTTAAAAACATTATTGAAGATTTTCTCATCCTAACAATTTTATTAAGAATCACTTAAAAGATCAGCTGAAAATGTGGTAATTTCTGAATAATAGAAACAAGACTTATTCTTCCGGATGCAAAGGTATTGTGGGTTTTTAATTAAAGTTTATGTAAAGGAGGTTAGACATGATGGTGACCTCCATGTGAGAACTGCCCTACCAAGAGAGCTCAGCCCCACCAATGCACCAAGTTTTAAGAAATGACTCCCAGAAAAAAGGCCTTTGGGTTGAAAACTAACATCCAGCAAATTAGAGAAGACTACCTGACACTGGAGACTGGCAACTTAGCTCCAAGAAAGAGGCTCAAATCAAAACGTAGTCACCATAAGTAAAAGTAGCCATGTCCAAACCCACCAGGGTGCAATGGTTTGGATTTCTCATGGACAGAAGTCTCAGGAGAAGATGGATGTTATGTGTGGAGCTCGACTGACCTGGGTCAACCTCATTGTGGAGGAGACACTGCTAATGGTCCCAGATGTTTCACTAACAGAGAAGAGTGCTCAATTTCCCAGCTCAGAAGTCAATGCCTGATTGGCATATTTAATTCAAGTTTTAAAGTCAAATCACAAGACAAAAGAAATATCATCCCTGCAAGAATAGCTGGGCTTGTCCCAGCAAGCAACCACCCAAGCTCAAAGATCTACCTTCTTGAAAAACCCTTTCCTCTGAGATTGCTGTGAAGTAGCAGAGACCAGAGCTCACACAACCAAAGTATTTTGACTGTGGTGGCCTGGGCGAGGGAATGGATATGATCACCACATCATTGCTGTTCATCTCTCCAGAAAACTCCTTCAGAGCCAGGAGGGAGGGATACAGCACAAGCTTGCACACTCTTTATGATGTGGGAATTTCAGGACAACCTTCTCACTGCAAAAACTGGGAGCCACAGAATGTGCCTGTCACCATCAAGAGCCACATTGGTATGGGCACAGCAGCACCTGGATCCCTGCATAGGGTGGACACCAGTCCAGCAGGCGGGGAGACATTCAGCACCAGCAGCTCGGGTAACTCCACAGAGCGTTGTGCCCTGCTGTAAGGGATATGGCAGGGACAGCTGAGGAGGATTTTGTTCCAACAGTTAGATGAAGCAAGGTCAAGACAGGCTACCAACCCTGTCAGCTAATCTCATGGGGGAGAGCCCCTGCAGCGCAGCCCAGCAGACACCACTCCTCCCCTTTCCATATGCCTCCATGGTTTCCTGGAGCCCAGAGTTATGTAAAAGGTTTTGCTCCATTTCCCTCCATGGCTATCATGTCAGCTCGTGGGTAAATTGCCATGACAATTAGGGAGAATAATAGGAAGACGTGACATATGTTCCTTTTACTTCAGCACTGTCTGCTGAAAACTGAAACTAAAAAGCACCAGGCAGCTCCTTCTCTGTCTCTGGAATTTCATAGAAAGTGACTCCAAAGCGTTAAAGAGGCACAAACTAAATTAAAAACAATGAAAGAGAGTGCATGATTTTCTTTGTAGCAGCCCTTGCTTGCAGCAGTTCTGTACATTTCAAGTAAATAGAGTAGATGCTGTGAAACCTTTTGGAGGTTAATGAAAACCACTAACACAACAATAAAATCTTCTCACAGCTGGAGCCAGAATGCTGCATTAATATTTACTAGCCAATGAGCATATTTACATGACAGAGAGGATTCTAAGTGTATCTTCAATACACAATTAAGACATGCATATGCACTGGCAGGCAAATAAAATAAATCATTTTATTACATCTATGATACCATCTCTGGTAATACACTAATAATTACAAATGTATATTCAAGGTTCTTGCAATAGAGAAGGTTTTGCTGTAAAACTTCATTCACATTTTAACACATCTTGAAGTCAGTTGTGGCTTCTAAATTGTTGGACACAGAGGAAGAAAACCCAAAAATTTAATTTGGGATCAACTACTTCACCACATAGCCTGTTGACTAAGATTCAGTGTGAGAACTATGGATATGTTTCAAAAACGTCCAGGTAACAACAGCACTCAGTGTTCAAGCCTAGAGAAAAATGGTTTGGAGAGCAAAATACATCTCTTTTAACTAGATAAAATGAGATTATGTTTCTTTAGGTCTGCCCTTGTCTTTGGTGTCAGAGCCCAGGCTGGGATCTGCAGTGATGATGGCCAAGAGATGTGAGTGTGTACAACTTGCAGCCCTTAAGAAAAATGGGGCATGTGAGATCCACCTGGGTTTGCAACATCTGCACTGTGGTAAGGGTTTTCCCAAGGAATACTACAAGTCAACACCACTACAGAGGTAGCCTGGTACATTTGTATTGCAATTGTATTATCTGGTCTAACACATGTTAATGGGCTTGTTTGTACAAACAGACCCAACTAACCTACCTGAAGGCCCAAGGTTGCATCGAAGTAGGGATATTTTGCACAAGGACAGTTCTCCATAAATGTGAAAACCTAGCTTACAAATACTATTATTCAACCAATGTTAGATTTCCATAACAAATTGGTTTAATTATTATAGCATATTAATGCATGTAGCTTAGGTACAGCATTAACAGTGAAATGCTCTGCACATTCATTCCTATTTGTACCAAGAAGCATCTAATTCTAGTGCTGCTGACAGCTGAGTAAGGTTTGCTGCACTAGAACCTCAGTTTAATCATGTCATTCTGGTTTTTTCATTCTTACATATTTGCTATTCATTTGAATTTCTGCTACAGGAGTACCAACAAAATGTGTTATATATCCTAGACAAAAACATCTGAGAGATGGAAAAAGAAAATATTGCCAGTGTTCAAAGAATGAATGATTGCCTATATCACCTTGCCTTGAAACGTTTGAAGTACAAAAAAAATGAGCCTCATTCTTAACAAAAAATTATTTGGTTTGGTCTATCAGTTGTTAGTGGTTCCTTCTACATCTTTCAAGGCTCTGTTGTCAAAATGTTTTCACAAACATTGCTAGTGAAGGTCTTGGATTTACTGTAAAGATATTATTAAAAGGGAAAAGGAAAACTAATTTGAACATTCCATTTATTTACCTTTTTTGACTGTTTTTGTCAGCTTAGCTCATAGGAAGTCACTAACATCGCTTTTGTTTCATGCTACCAGAATGAGTTTCACTATCGGGTTGTCAGAGCTGCCATATTATGGCTGCCAACACTGCAGGAGGATATTTATTGCTTGAAAAACAACAGTTCCCACTGGATTTAGAAAACAATATAATTGCAGTATTTTATAGGGCATAAGTTTCATAATGCCAGAGGTGATTGTCCTCTCCCCCCACCCTCCACATCCCATTTCCTTTCTCCGCTCTGCTCCCCCCAGGCTAGGTCTGGGACCACTCCAAGACAGCAGTGCTCTCTGCATGACAAGCATGCTGACTGCACTGAAAGGAGAGCAGCTCTAATTGCCAGCTTAAGCCTAAAACCACACAAGGGAATTGCTAAGCAAGGCTCGAGGTCACGTACAACCAGCCTTACCCCACTGAAACAGGGAATGACACCAAATGTCATTAGAATATCCCCACAGAGAGGACCCTGCAGCAGACCCCAGACTGACCTGAGCACATCAGACAGCAGTGGCATTTTGGTTTTAGTCTCCTCTAAGCAGAGATGCTAGTACTCATTTCAGAGCAAGAAACAAAGATAAGGCCTTGGAAGAGATTCACAGGTCTGGCTGAAGGACAAATAACTGAACACTCCTGGAATGTGAAGAGTAAATGAAGCAAGACAGAGTCCAGTTTTTATTTTGTTCTATCTTCCTTTCCAGCATCAGTAAACTTTCCCTGCAAGTCATGTCTTCCAGAAAGAAATCACAAAGGGAAAAAAAAAAAAAAAAAAAAAAAAAAAAAAAAAAAAAAAAAAAAAAAAAAAAAAACAACGGAAATAAATGGAAACGCATGACATTATGGAGATGGTTAGAGACAAGGAAAGTGGCTGTCTAATTTTAGGCAGAGAGACAGACAGAAAAGTTATGAAAATTGATGTATTTCTTGTATGAAAACAAGGGATGTATAAAAGAAGGAGTTTAAAAGAGTGTTTTAGCATGAACAGAAGCCAATAATGAAATTCTGTTAAGCACAACACAGCACTTGGCAAAATATTTTCCATAGGATTTAGGAAGAATTTAGGAAGAAATGTCCTTAATTTTTCCATTAAAAAAAAATCTTCACAAAAAGAATTTCCAAACCAAAAAACCCAAGAGAAATACAGGCAAGTGCTTTAGCTCAGGGCCTGGAGTAGGAAAGCCATAGTTCAAAGTCATGCAGAGAGTCTGCAGTCGCACTCCCACCACAACTTACAAGCGTGGTCCCTCCCCCATGGTGCCAGACAAGCACCTCCTTCCCATCCCTGCAATTTCTCCTGGTACAAAAGGCAAGTGGCAAGGTGGTCCAGTACCAACATGTGCTGTGGATGGAGACCTCAGCAACTGCAGCTTGGTAATAGCAATGCAGCCTCTCCCAAAGGAATAGAGAAAATACAAGCAGATACTCAAAACCATGAAGTATTTTTGAAAACAAACATTTATAACAGACATTTAGAAGAGCTCCTGGGGAAAAGTATGCAAACTATTCCACTAAGAGTTCATGGGATCTAACTGTAGAGACATAAACATTTGCAGAAAATGGGTTTTCAGACACAGAATAAAAATCATCATGGCCTTATTTTTTCAAAAAGAGAGAGATCCTTGTCCCTACATGGAAGCTGCACAGAGCACTCTTAAATGTATGCTATTAAAGCTACTGATGTATCTATCAATGAAGTAGATGCTGAGTGCCTAAACAGTTCCTATCCAGAGGTCATTTTGGGAGGAAGTACAAGGTCCTGGTTTTGCCCCTGCTTGTGGCCAATGTTTACAGCCAAAGAGAAGAAACAACACTGCTTAAGCTGATAATCAGCTTTTGCTTCTTACACAGTTTTAAAAGCTGGCTGGGCAGGTAAGAGTGTACAAGAGGTTTGAATGTGCCAAGGGCTGGATTTATACTGACACTGCACTGGGCTGTAAAACACAGAGCAAAGACATGAGCTATGCAACTGCTGCCAATGTGTCTTGGGAGCTGTTTACTTTGTCCAGCAGCTGTTTTTAACCTGAGCACAGCTAGGAGCTTCTCTAGTGAAGCAAACTTGCCCAAAGCCACACTACACAAAGCCACACTACACACACTACACTTGTGACCAAAGCAGGTATTAGTAGAGGGTCAGAGGAGGTGTCACACCTGCTCTGACCACTGCTCAGGCAGGTCAGTAACCAACCCTTTGTGGTGGTCTGGATGCCTGGCAGTGTGGGACACTCCAATCCTGCTTCTGTCCTCTCAGTTTGTGATCTCTGTGACCTTACAGAGAAGTTGTTCACCTCCAAGCCCCTGAAGTGATGGATCTTTGAAGTCATAGCTGTAGCTAAGTTGCATCAAGAAGCAGGATGAAGGTACCACATTCTCCAAACTGACACATCAACTCCCCAACACCTTGATGTTCCCAAGACAGAAGTAAAAGGATTTTATTACCTGCTGCCTGCATTTGTAAAGCACTTGCCCAAGATGTAGTTGCTCTCAAAATCAGTGGCTTCACAGGAAATATAAAAACTTACATAGCAATAGAATGGCCTGGTGAGGTTTTCCAACTGTTACTCTTGTAGCTTCTCTGACTGAGTCCAAAATCCTAAGATGCCTGGGGACGTGGAAAAACATCTGGCTTGTAGAGACTCTCACAGCACGTGGTAGGGGTACAACTAATTCATTTCATAGCCAATTCATTTTGATGAATGTAGCACAAGGATTATAAAGCAGTTTCAGTCTAAAACACTAGCTCCCACGTTGGTACAATGGATTAAATTGATTAAATCTGGGCCACATCACCCCATGGGGCAATTCATAATGTCAATAGGACATTAAATGGTAGGACTTGTCCTCTTAGCAGTCAAATCACATATCACCCACAGCCCAATGGAGGACCCTTTTGTAAAGGTCCATGTCAGTTCACGGGACCTAATATCATGCCTATGAGTCACCAGAAGAGCACATCTCATTGATCATTAGGCAACAGCATGCACCTGCAGCTGGTCAGGTCACAAAGAAAGGCAGGGAGATAAGCCACTGTGTACACACTAATGACAACACTAAGTATTTCATAAAATCTCCTTCCATTTTCCTGGGAAGGGTTGATTTTCATCAGGTGCTGATGTGGCTTGCCAGATCTTGAAAGAACCAGCTTGTGCTCTGGGCCATTTGAGGGTGGTTCCCAGAAAGGTCAGTTCCCTCCTGCTCTCCTATCTGGGCTGACAAGCCTGGGACACACAGCACAGTCCCAGTCCATACCTGGGGCTTGTCTCCTGTTAAACCATTTATCTCCATACCTGACCTCACCATCAGAGAGGGGCATGTCCTAGCTGTGAAAGACCAAGGGACAAAGGAAAACCCATGGCTTAAGGCTCCCTCCCAGAAAGATTTGACTTCTTCATTCTGTTTGCATTCACATTTCAAGGGCATCCAAACCACATGGTCTAAGGATCCCAGCTGCTCAGCACTAATCCAGAAAGAGTCAACCTCCAATATTAATGGGTATAATCCTGATAGTTTGCAGATCCCCTCCTTTCTAACTCTGGCACAATTGCACACGTTGCCTATTGGCATCCCAAGGTCTCCTTTTGAGATTCTACTCACACAGCCTGCCAAATGTCAGATAAGCAATTACCTCTGGTGATTGACAAGAAGGAAGAGAGCTTCAGCAGTCATTAACAACGGCGTTCACTACAACAAAACACACTAGTTTATTCTCTCTTCCTAAACCACGCTTATTCTCTCTTCTTAAACCACAGCTTGTGAAGAGAGAAAGAGAGACAGACAGATAAAAAAGAGCAAGCAAGCAAGTTTCTTTTCCCTTCTGTAAACTTCGAGCTGTTTTCAATTTTCATGGGTTTTAGCCTGAAGAACTGTAGAATTCTTTTTTAAAGGAATATATAAATTGCCATTTGATAAAAAGAAG
Organism: Dicaeum eximium; assembly: GCA_013396995.1. NCBI lineage: Eukaryota > Metazoa > Chordata > Aves > Passeriformes > Dicaeidae > Dicaeum > Dicaeum eximium. The sequence goes on along the minus strand of VWZP01008070.1, from coordinate 236,237 downwards.
AAGTTTGCTCTCTAGTGGCTGAATCTAAATAGCTCAAAAAAACCATAAGCTGCCGAAGAAAGGGAGAGTTTCATCAAATGTGTGCTCAGTTCCTAATCTTTGTGCCACAAAATATTTGATCTTTGCCAATACTCACTGTTAAACGACTATGACTGGTCTGATTCTAATAAGCAAACCAAAGTGCAGGGTATTAAGACCGACAAATTAACTATAAACTCCACAGGTATTAAACCCTGGAAAAGGTTCTGTCTCTAGATCTTTGCTGATGTGGGAAAGGACTAGAATAGGGTCTGAAGGGTCAACTTACATAGGAGAACATGCTGCACAACCCAGATTCACTGGCCATAGAAAGTTTTTGAGAAGACCGCTACAACACTGGCTGACTCCTGCTTGTGTCAGGTTGCCTTTGACCATATCAGGCCCTGCACTTTGACACTTTCATTCATTACAGTGTTTTTGAGCTGTGACTGGTTTGTGCCAGCAGCCAGGATGTCATGGGATAGAAGAGTGCGGGACCAGGGGCAGAGGAGGTCAAGTGAGGCAAGGGCATACCCCAGGCCAGGAGAAGGATCACAAACAGCAGCCAGGCTGCTTCACCAGTTCCTGACCCCAGAGTAGCTTGCAAAGCTGCACAGTTGAGTCAGGATACAGAAAAGACTTCCAGTTTCTTCACATTTGCATTTCTACCCCTGGTCTTCAGCTCAGGGATTTCAGAGCAAGAAGGCCCAGTCTGATCCCCACACCCAGCCTCAGTGAAGGCCAATCCAGTCCACTTCATAATTAGTGCTCTTATTTCACAGAAAAGTCTGCGAGACCTCATGCTTCTTTGGCAGCCAGATGGAGAAGGGGACAAGGCAGGTGAGTGACAGCCAGGTCTTGAAAGCCCACCCACTTGTGAGGCCCATTCCCAGGCAGAGTAATTGCCAATCAGAAGCAAACTACTTTATAATTAAAGCATTGTATGAGCAAAAGGATGTCTGGGGCTTTTGCTTAATTGATAGACATGGCAGAGAAGCACAGACACATGGACAGAGGGGCTTAGGCAACATTTGCTGAAATCAGTGAGGGTTTTGCACAGTTAATCTTGGTCAGGATCAGAGCTAGGGCAGGTTTCTAGAGGCACTAGAAATCCTCCAGCCCAACCCTGCCATATCTTAGCCCAGGAGAGTGTATTTACCTCCTCCTTTCACACACCCAGGGCAGGCAGGGGCACAGCCAGGCCCTTAGGGATCTCATTCCCAAAAAAGGAGCTCCACGTGTTTTGTCACCATGGATCATGCAAGTTTGGGCCATGCCCCATGCCTTCTGCTGCTCTGGCTGCTGGCCCACTGCCTGGCTTGCCCACGGCTTTGAGAAGCCCATTATGGAGCATGGGCCTTGTAAAGTTCCCCACTGAGGAGTCCTCCTCTTTTATTCCCGCTGCTCTTTCTCAGAAGATGGATCTCGGTGTTCGGCCACAATGCTGACTAAGTCTCTTAACTGTCCCGTTCCTCATGATCAGGAAATCCTCTTTTGCAGCTTAAACCAGAAAGAGAGTGCTGTGGTTATCCAGTTTGGTCTCCATAACCTGGTTCATTTGGCCTCCCAGCACTGAGCCCTTCTTGAACTTTGAGAAGTATCTTGTTTAAGAAAGCAACGTGATAAAGAAAGTCCATCCCTGACACCAAGCACCATAGATGGTACAATCTCACCCCACAGAGCAGAAATTCTATACACCATTGTTGTATTTTGATCTTCTCATTTACAGAACAAAACCACCCACATCTCAGTCATATTTCATCATTACTGTATTGCAGCATTTCAGATTTTTTTTATTTTAAGCTAGTGATATTCCAGACGGAAAGTGCAGAAGCAGGTTTAGCAATAATTTCTGAGTTTAATCAGACCCTTGGAAATAAGGAAGTGACTACATTAGTTCCTAGGGCTGTCTTTGGCTACAGCATCATTTCCTATTATGAGCTAATCCAGAGTGGCACAACATCAGTGGGAAACAGACTCAGGTTTTGGGGCTCTTCGCAAATCCCTAACCTCCCCAGTAACCATATTTTACAACCTAGCCCTGGAGGCAAGGGTAACTGAGATTCTTGTTAATAGATCCCTTGGGGCCGATTAGAGATAAATGTCACTGAATGACTGGTGTTCATATATATGTATATTTGGTAGGTTTATTTTAGAACAATTTGTTTCAATGGAAAGAAGGTATGTAGCTATTTTTGTTATTATCTGTAAAAATGCAACAATATCAAAGTAAAAAGATATCACTTGAGAATATTTTTAAGGGAAAGAAAGAACAAGAATAAAAGGATAAGAGTAGCTAGTGGACAGAAAAGACCAGTGGATCAAGCAACAAGACTCAGTTGTTGCAATTTCGATGTCCATTGGTCCAAGTGCTGGTCGCAGTCGGGACATGGGGGAAGCCCACAGAACAAAAAGTTCAAGGGGTTAATAAAAGCTCAGCTCCAGGTGGGAACGCCCGTGTACCTCCCCTGGAGGAGAGTTCTACACTGTTTTGCAATACCGGGGATCATGACCAGCCCTCTCCGAAGCGCCCCCAAAAAGTGAGTCTGGGGGCGCTCGGGGGTCTTTGATGGTTCGTGAGTCCCCCTGAGACCTGGCAGCGTTTCTCAGGCCAGCGTAGCTCAGCCAGTTATGCCCCATCAGAAGGGACGGAAACCTTCAGACCCATGTGAATGTGAATGTGCCTATGCCTCCCCGCAGGGGAGATTTACACCTGAACCACTTGTGTAAGAGAGGACATTGTCATGATAAAACGCATTATCCCACCTCTGCAGGATGTGTTTCTTATCAGCCTTTTCCCTCCATCTGGCTCAAAACTCAGCTTAATGCTGAACAAAGGTCGGTTTGTCTTGGTCATCCTCCGGCGGTGGGAGCGCACCCCCTCTGCACCTGGGCTGTTCTCATGCAGATCAGAGATTTTGCCACCACACGCACAAAAAATCTCTTCTCCCCTTCGGCTGGGGTGTGCAGACCTGGCCTCAGCAAAGCACCCTGCTGCTTTTGCAACTGGCCGATTGTTCGAGTCATTAACCCTTAACACTTCAGTCTCTCACACCATCATCCTCTTGAAAGCTCCTCCAGCATCTCCTGCCAGAGTGTGCTGTCCCACACTGAGCTACTTCAGAGGAAGACTGTTAATCCATCTCAGAAGAGACTATCAAACCCTTCCACTAATACAAGGCAGCAATGGAGATAAGTTGATAACAAGACCAAATAAACAGGGACTGGTAAAACAAGACACTCTCCCTCTTGGGGGGGTCTCCAAAGAGGCCCGAGGAAAAGGAAGATGTGTATCAGCAATCTTCTGCAAATATCAGAGCCTTTAAAGGATGTGGATGTACAGTATATTCCCCTTTCTTCCCAGAGTCCTTCCAAGACTGAGCCTACCAGATTAGCCATGATATTGGACTACCTTTTCCACTACTCTGCTCTTCATGCAATAGGATCTAGCACCAGAAAGGTACTACTGTGATTATCTTTCCTGATCTCCCTCATAACATGGTTCAGTGGACCTTCTGGAAATCATCGACCTTTAAGAAAACCACCAGAATGTTATGTTTCTTATGAGGTAAAAAACACTTCAGCCTTGTTTAAAGTAATTGAAGTCCAATTACTATTATACTCACAATAAAGAAAAAGCATCTTACTTTTGTCTGAGTTTCCTTACTTTCAGCTTCCACCCAGTTTTTCCATTCATCTAGAACAAAAAGCATTCAGCCATCAAGTATCTGTCCTCATCCAGGCAATGGTAAGCAGTGACCAGTCTTGTTCTCAGGGGTCTAATGAGACCAGATTCTTTCCAATGAACCAGACAAGACCTGGAGACCTTCTTGTGTTCTGCCACTTCTATCCCTAGATCTGTGACTTCATGTTAGACACACATTGAAGCACATGTGGTTTGTCTACACTCAGCTAAACCACCGATCCCCCTATGACGACAAGCATTCCCTGTCATCATCTCCACATGTCATCAGCACTGGGTCCTCCTTCTGTAATAATACATTCAGTAAAAACCTAGCTTGTGGATAATGATGTGTACCTGTACTTATGGATTAATCCCCAGAACTATTGAAGAAAAGTCTGATGCTGCTTAGGCAGATGAGAAACAAGAAAATAGGTCTTACATACAGTATGGGTTCGTGGTTTGGAAAGCAATGATCCCAGAAAAGACGTGAGACGAGGAAGCAGGTTGAACACCAGATCCTTGGGATGCTCTGACCTTTGCTGGCCCGTCTGATATTTCTTTAATGATGAGAAAGAGAAGATCTTCCTTCCTCTGGAGGTAGAAATCTGTCAGGGCTAAGCCTGAAACCTGCTTCCCAAACAGCTTTCCCTCAGGACCCTTCCAACAGACTGTAGACCAACTTGGGTGAGGAGATTGTGCCTAATGAGCTCTCCCCTGGCTTCTGAGGCTGGACACACCATTCCAGATGGAAGGTAAAGTCATCCAAGTTGCTGAAATGTCTCCCCTTAACCTTACAGCATGTGGGGAGCCTGGCAGAAATGGCAAGCAGATCATGAGGGAGGGGGGAATGTAGTAGTGCAACGTGACAGGAGTAGAAATTACATCGCACCAAGCTTTGATGTCTCCACTAATAAGCTCTCAAAAAGAGTTTTATGGATTTCCCTCCCAGTACTGTCACACAACTAGATTGGATTTTGCTTACAGTCAGTCTGACCAAGGCTTCACCAAAACCTAAGACTCTGAGCAGGATATGCTGGAAGTTTGTTAGTGTGAGTTGCACTACAGCAAAGCTTAATGTTGCATAAAGCAGCTTTTTTTTTTGACCAGCACTGAATCTGAATGAACTCCTCTTTTGACTGGGCTTTCATTCCCTGGAAACTAAGACTTTACATCCCAGTTTTTTAAAGGAACTTATTTCCCGTCTCACTGAAAGTGAAATCAGAGCTGATTATCTCTGCTGACTTGGGTGCTGTGCTGTGAACAGGATATGTCTTTTAATGTAGCTCAAACTTCTTTTAAAAGTGTATCTAATGAATAAAAGTGAATGATGAGGTTGTTCTTATGTATTCTTAGTGTTGCCATGGAAACCATTTCCTGCCTGTATTTATCCCAATTCATCTCTGTTTTTTTCAACAAGGGGTGGTAAAACTTCCAAAATAAATAGACAATACTCCGAAATGAAGGTACTTATTAATGAGACAGGGTATCCCCAAGATACACAGCATGGGATCTGGTACTTTTCCAGTCAAGGTCACTAGTTGAAATACATCCCAAATCAAGAGCTTCTGGGGGGAAAAAGAATGATATAATGAAGAGATAGTCTGTATGGCTGTTGGTCTGTGTTTAACCCATCTTGGACAGGCTGTATCTGGAGGGAAACAGACACATTAGTCAGTATTGTGTGCAGCTGGCCCTTGAAGTGTATTCCCACCTCACAACTCTCTGGGATCTGCTGTTCAGCCAATTCTCAATCCACCTCACCATCCAGTCATCTAGTCTCCACTTCCCAAGTTTACCTACTAAGATATCATACCACTGTCCTGGTGAGGTTGGCTGCACTTGAGAAAGGGTGCCCATCTTCTTCCCTTTTACCAAGGAGGAGTCCAATACTGAAGGGGGATGGTTAGACCCTAGAGCTCAGCTTCTCACTTTTCTCATCCCCTGTGACTTCAGTCCAAGAGAAGTGGGTAATAGCACTTATCTATCTCACAGAGAATTAAAAGACAGAGACAAGGAAATACCATCTCCTTGAAGACTAAACCCACACTTTTAGTGGCATATTGCCCTATGCTATCAAAAATGACAAGACTGTAATTATCCTCTTGCCTTCTGTCCCTAACAGAGAACACATCACACCCCTTGAACCTTGTAAATCCCTGGCAGCAAGCAACTCTTTCCAATGGGATCCCCCTCTATGGAGGTCTGGAGATCCACCTTGTCCTGGAATAAAAAAACACCTTGGTCAGTGATTTGAATGCAAGCTCCATGCAGACATGATGGGCTGGTGTGTGACATGCAGCACATCACAGTGTACAGTGAGAAAGAATAAGCATGAGGACCAGAATACTGCTGCTCATACTTGTCACACAAGCTCCTTAGGACCACCATGGGACAATTCTGGAAGCCAAAACCCATGGTGATGGGGCCATCAGGAGAGAAAAGGTTGCCCTCTTTGTTCAGGTATTCATATCTCCCTACTATGTTTTCCATTTTGCTGTTTTAAACATTCCTCATCATGTCAGAGCAAGAGTTTGGTGGAAAAACCCTCATTGATAAGATTATATGCAAATACTTTGAAATCAGAGCATATTGCTAGAGATAGATGCTGTGGATCCTGTGGGTGTGTTTGGCCTGTAGCTGTTCAACTGGAGAGTGCTGCTTAGGCTGAAACCCTCATCCTGTGAAAGCCAGAGACTTTCACTCTTCCAGTGACTCCAGTGGGGTAGGGATGAAGCTCAAGTTCAGTTCCTGAGCATTTCCACTGACATGTGAAGGAGGTAACTGGCATGGCAGGCACTGTGCCTGGCCGATGGGTGTTGCAGGACCCTGGGGACAGGAAGTGACAAGAGGAGTCTATGTGATGAAAGTTTGGGTAGGAACTCAGCCTCCATATGAGCACCCAGAACATCCTTCCTCCTGGGAAGACAACTGAAGGGGTGTTCTGAAAGACTGGCTCTTTGGCAGGAGACTTCTCTGTTTCTGAGAGGGTTTATTTCCTTCATCTCCATTACCAGCTAACTTAAGACTACTCCTTTTACCTTATGGTAAAGAATGAGCAGCAATAAGGGAATCAAATGGACAGCTATTAAACCAACCTAAATGAAGGAGGTAAAGCAGCCTTCTGGAGACAGACTATCCATCTGTGGGATGTCACAGGCTGGGTTAAATTATGCAGCCTTACCACACCCCTGCATCTGAGATAGCTCTAAGAGATAGCTAAGCACATATTTAAACCCAAAACAAAAGCAAACACATGAAGCTGCTCTAAATTCTGGGCAGAGAATATGGGCCAAGGGTGGAGTTGCCTAGGCATTTTCCAGGAGGATGAGAGTCCCTTCCCATGCCCTTGGCTGGTAATTGTTGCCCCTGTGGGATCAGTCTAGGGCTTTACACAGGGAATGAGCTGCCAGAGGCAGGGGTGGCAAAGGAGTTTCTGGTACAGCCTTCCTATGAAAGGGAACATGCAGGGTACTGAACCCTGCACCTCACCTTGAGTACAGGCAGCAGAAGGGGAAGGAACAGGGGGGCAAGACATGGAAGCAGACCTGTTGGATTCAAATCAGAAAATGTAACAGCCTGTATAGCTGCAATGGCTCAGGGTGACAAAAAAATCAAGCTTCTCAGTCCATGAAGCCGCCTGGGTCAAAACAGGGTGAGGACTCTGCAACTTCATCTTGTTTTGAAAGAGATCACGGTTGATAGCTACACCACAGCCACTGCTTTTGGAGCCCTCAGCTCCCCTGCCACCAAATCAGAGAGAAAAAAAGCTGAGAATCGTCATGCAGGCAATCCTTGGAGAGGAAGCTCGACACATCCTGAACCCTCACTGTGTCTTAGGCAAAGCCAAGTATTTTCTCATTAGTAAACACAACTGACCAAACTTTATGATACTTTGCACTTCCTACCTACAACCACCTGCACAACTTTCAAGGCTTTTAGCTATTTGGATCCAAAACACTGTTGTAAAGCTAAGTTTGACCCAGGTGTATCACTGATTTTGGTCCCAGCTGTTTATACTAAGGAACTCTTTGCAGCATAAGCATTTTGAGTATATAATATTGAACTATTAAAAGGGATTATGTTTTGTGGTATTTAGAGTAGTTCTTAAATCAAGACCTAGTCTGTCTCTTGACAGTATTATCACTGCAACTTTCTGATGTTCGATCGATGGAAGGATCATTACTTCTTGCCAACATGCCAACATGAAGTATGACACAGTTAATTAAAGAAACATAAAGTTCACATGCAATGCTAGAGATCACCTCTGTGCCTCTGAATGCACACTGGCATTATATCCGTTGGGTAATGATGGGATAATTTAGTTCCCTATTTTAAGCTGAGGTTTATACAGTCCATTATAGGATGGAAATGTCATCTTGTGATTTAGCTGAAGGTGATGTTAGACTGTATGGTCTACAATTTAGGTCAGATTTCCAATCATATTTTGATGGCTCTGAAGTATGAACCTGAATGGTCAGACTTCTGAGCCTTCTTAAGCTCAGGGTGTTTAAAAAGCTGGAGATGCCAGAAGAGAGGCTCACAGCCTTGCTGCCTCTTTGCTGCTCTGTGCACATCCTCTAGCTGGCAAAACATCTCTCCAGGGGGACATTTGCACAGGTCCTCAAGACAGTCTCCCACAGGCAAGAACTGAGGAACAAAAGACAGGAAGCCTTAGAATTGGTGTGTCTCCTGCTCACTTTCATGCTGCTGAGGGAAAACTATCAGGAAAACTGTGGCATTTAAATGACAAAGGCACTGTGTTAGTTAGCCCTGATAAACACACATCTACAGAGAGACAGGCGGCTATACCCAGAGCGTTGGTGGTTAAATACAAAATCTTGTAAGAAACAAAAAAAAAAGTTCACTTTTCTTCAGTACCGCAAATGTGAAGTTTCTTTGAATAACAAGACAACAAAACTCTTTATATTTCATGTTTACCAGGTTGTGTATAATGATAGCAGGAAAGATCAAAACCTGGGCAAGCCAGGCCATGACTGGCTGCCGGATGCTGGATGCTGTGTCAGAGCAAGAATCACTGAAAATGGGAGTGCTTCCAAAAAGGGAATGGGCTGCATCATTCATTCCTGACAGAGTTATGCAGCTGTTACTTAAGCCAGTCCTTGTCATGCCACAGTTCCCTGATAGTATCAGGAACTACATGGACATTTGTCAAAACAGGATGACATCTAAAGATAGCATTGAACTTAAGGGAAAGGAATTTAAAAGAAAACAAATCACCATGGTTACCGTGTAGGGTGAGAAAAGTTCCCTGTGAGTGGAAACATGACTTGGGCGACCTTTGCTGAGACAGACTCCTGAGACAGCACTAAGCTGTGCAGAGCCAGCGAGAGGACAACAAGGGAGTCTGAGCAACAAGTGAAGATATTTCAATGTTCAAAGTGGTACAGTGCCGCCGCTGCAGGTCACACCCCCCTGCAGAGCCCAGGGCGCTCAGTGATTTGTAGCTGATGCAGTTGGAGCTTACATGCTGCTGCAGCACTGGCAGCAAAGGTGAACACGCCAAAACCTCCACAGCACAGCCAAGCACCTCTACCTACCCATCCAAACACCCTGGCTAAGCCACAGGCCAGACCTGTGATCCAGCAACACGCTGAAACCAGCACTATGGTGCCTAGTGCCAAGCCAAATGCCACAGGCTGAAAGGCTTCGATAAAGCAGCTCTGGCCACTCACGCTTGTTTAAAATGGTTGTGGGTTTACCTCGTACAAGCATGCTGGGTGCTGGATGAGGCGCTGAGTGCTCGTGCTGCTCTGCCTCTGTGCTGCATCACATCCTCCCAGGAGCCATGAAAAGACAGCACAAGGTCAGGGCTAATCTGATGGCAGTCGTGTGCCTGCTCTTGCCCAGCACCTGCGGAATTGCAGCATGGGGTTATAAAAGAGCTTAGGGCTTCCTGTGGCTTGATCTGAGAAGATGGCAAAGGCCAGAGCCTGCTTACCTGTGCACCTGCATGGTGACAAAGAAACCAGGGTAAATTGCAACCCCTCTGCAAGCTCGAAGCAGCAGCAGCTGGGGTAACCATCTCAACTCTTGTCAAATCCCATGCATTGGCCAGTCTCTCTGGAAGAGTGCTGAGTCTTTTGTTACAGCTGCACAGCAGCTTCTCACTCAGCCTGGCAGAGCACATTATGGCAGGAGCATATCACGCCTTTCACAGTTGCTCTGCTTCCTCTTGCTGCCCCCAGTACCACAGAGCTGCTTTGGTTTGTGCCTTCTGTGGTGTTTTGGTAACCCCAGGTCTAACCTGGAGGGGAGTTCCTGCTCCACTGCTCAGCCTGAGAAGAGATGTAGCATCTCACTACAACCCTTTGAGCATCTCAGCTACCACTAGGCAAACAGCCAACACATAAAGGTTTCTGGCACAGGTGCAAGCTGGCTGTGCTATTAGAGTAGAAAAAACATAAAACCCCAATTTGTCTACCCAGGCAACCCAAAAGGAGTTCTTGGTCTTCTCTTCCATCTCTTGCATGTCTCTATTTCAAACCTCACAAGCACTCAGGTACCCAGGTATTCACCTTCCTCCACTATGTGAAATGCTGAGACCCAAACCAGGATATTGATGAAGAAACTACTGGTAATACATGTTCCTGAAATTCTTCTGGGCAACAAGGCCAAGAAAGTCCTGCTTTGGTGACTTCAAAGACAAAGTCTGCACAAATCCTCTAGCTCCTTTTTTTTTTTTTAATATATTTTTGGGTGGAGTGGCCTTCCCTCCCCTAGGCACTTTGTGGCAAGCTATAGTAATATAGAATGGAGTTTCTGAGAGTGTTTGCAATACTCATGAAGGGACAAATTTCCATGAAAGCATCACCTCCCTGCTGAGCTCAAAATAGTGTGACATAAGCAAACCAAGATGAACTGATGAAAGTTTGTTCTGATGATGTAATCCCAACAGTGTTAGGTAATACTGAAGGTTGGCAATGCCATGAACACACAGATTTTGCAATCCTCCATTTTCTAGATTACTCATGTGCTTAAAGATAAATGCAGCTGAACTGGTCCTTTAATTTTAATTAAAATCCCATCTTTGCCCTCTTACTACTAAGCAAAAGTATGTCTTGAAAGTTTTAGTTTTACTATGCTCATAAAACAGATTGAAGAACAGGATGAATATACAGCAGAGTGATAAAATTATAATATAGCTTAGCAATGTTTACAATTGTCCCTCACACTCCAGCCAGTAGTGGGTTTTCCTGTGATGTGAAGGAAGATAGTAGAGGTGCTTTAGCCCTCTAAAAAGTACCTCTGTTAACACCAGTCAGTGCTGTGACTTCTCTGGTGTCCCACATCCTTTCGCCCAAATACAAAAGCAGCATTTCAGCTATGTAGTCATTAATTCTATTTTTTTAAATCAACAGTTCAAAGCATCTGAATAAAATTCTCTTCAGCTTTCACTTCCCATTCTTCTGACATCATCCTTTCAGTATCCCTCCAGCCATTACAGAGTCCAGCCAGAGAAGAAGACTGAACAAATGCAGAAGCAGGCAATTAATCTTCCCAGAATCTCTTAATCTGTTCCAAACAAATTAGACAGTAAAATGCAATGGGAAAGGACATTTTAAATTCACTACACACCTTCAAGAGATGAGTTAAAACTTCAAATGGGTGTACTATGTAGCAGAACCAAATGCATGATTGAGGTTACAGATTTTACTGTTTACATTGGTCACTGTGTAACCTAAAGCAGCTGACTGTTTATTTCCCTGAACCAGTTACACCAATACATCATAAAGCACTGGGTATTTTGCAGTTGGCTTTCCCCTTTTTTTAAGAACTGTGTTGCAATACAGTTTTTAGCATGGAAATTTATCAAAAGTATTTACAGTTGCTTGAGAGTTCAAAGGGGCAAGATAGGAATTCAGATTAACTGGAAATCTAAACAAATGTAAAGGAAAATGAGGATCAGATTCCAAAAATCTTCTGCTCTACACTGCAAGCTTAACAAATGGTCTTGATTTGTGCTGGTTGTTAAAGAAGTGTAAATTCCATGATAAATTGATGTAGCTCCTGGGATGAATAAAATCAATAATGTAATAACACTGAGTTAATACCAAGCTGACGTTGATTGAGAATGAGTACACAGAATTTGAGGTCTCCTTCCATGCACAAGGAGATATTAGTAAATCAGAACCAGATTGCCAATTAAACCTTGTTATTTTAGGGCAGATGAATAAAATAATGCGTGATGAACAGAGCAGGCTGAGAGTAAAGCTAGTCAGTTAGAAACTGAGTGTTCAGAAGTCTATGATTCCTGAATGGGAGCATGTGAAGAAGTTAATAATGCCCTCAGAAGGCCTGCAGAAGCTGATGGTTTGTGTTGCATTTTTCCATAATTGTTTCTCTATGGGCAAAGGCAGGGGAGGCAACAGATCTTTACTCCAAGGAGTGGGGCCCCAGTTCACAAATTAGTTTTTGCAATTTGTCTCCAATTTAGACATGTATTATTGTGTTCCCTTAGCATATGGTGAAACTGGTCAATGAATGGGCCTTCTCCAGCTCCTAACAGATTTGTTCCCTTTGCATGTCCAGTGTCCCTGCTATTTAAATTCTCCCCCTGTCATGGGTGAAGAGTTAACGCCAGGTGAGCATCAGGCCTTTGGAGATACAATGCAGAGAGCACCTGAGGGCTCATGGGAGGAATATTTGATTGCTAATATACTAATTTACACTTCAAATCACATCTAAGGTTTAGAGCATGATGGGTCATGAGAAAACAAACAGAAAACCCAAAATAAAATGACTGTGTGCAACAGAATGAGAAAATGAAGCCTTGTTTCTTATGTCTTTTTCTCTGTCCCTCTATCCTTTTTCCTCTCTGACATCTGGTAAGACTTCTCTCTCAGGAGAGTGAGATTTTAATTAATAATTCTCCCAATTTCATGGAAATTTAATGTAATTTTGATACCACTGAGACCTCTATACTTATCTGGAGTTGGGTATTAGGGTAGAAGGGGCATATGCACATATGCAGGGCACAAAATGCCGTCTAGGTTAAAAAAAATATTCCTTTTATTATGACAAATGGAGTGCATTGGTTTTGAAAATTGGAAGGAAGAATGACTGCAGAAGCTCAGGGTGGGTCTCAGCAAGTACCTCTTGGAGTAGATGTGGAGAGACTTCAGGAACAGCATGACAGTGGGAGTGACTTGCCTGCAGGTATGCAGAAGGACATTATAGAGCCAGACCTCAGGTTTTTCATTTCCACCCTCCACCCTGGAAAAATGAAAACAGAAGTGACTTATCCTCTTGTTCTGAGACTTATGTATCAGTGGGGTAAGTCCTCTGATAAAGGATTCAGACATCTGTTCAGACAGATCACAATCTCACCTTCTAAAGAAAATCTCTTCTGGGCAAAGACCACATTGCTGCTGCAATGTGCAACTCCTTTGTTCCTGGGGTTTGCAGCAGCCTTGGACTCTCCATAATGGCTGTGCTGGGATGAGTGCTGAATGCACCACTGGTGGTAAATAATTACTTGACCAGTTACCAGGTTCCTCAGACTGTGTTTACAGCCTCCCCAGATATATTTGACCAGAGGATTTCACAGGATGACTACCTGAGCTTGCTTCCACTTGATCCACTGCAGGTTTGGTCACCAGCTCCAGCAGAGGATGGGAGATGAATCCTACATGCTCCCCAGGGTTTCTGTCAGACACCAGTGTCTTCTAAACCTCTGTATATAACTAAAGAGGCTGATAAGTAATGAGAGAGGGAAGATGTCAGACAGGAATGCCCTTGAAATAAGCTATTCTAACAATACCATGTTGGGATTAAGATAAGCACATGATCCTCAACTCTGTGTGAATGAACTGGGGCTATTTAGCAGCTCCATAACTCATTCAGCTTTTTTTTTTCTCCAAGTAAAGCACCAAATTCATTCATTATAGTTGGCTTCAGGGCTCTTGGGAGCCACCCTCAAAGCTCTCCATCTTCAGCATGGACAGCTAATCTGGACAAATAATTTCAAACAGTTTAAGATACAGTCTGACCGCCAATGCAATATAACTAAAGGTCAAAGGGACATCTTGGTGTATGTCTTTAGAGAATATAAATTGAGCTGTTTATTCCTTGTCTCTGGAGCCTGTGCAAGGTTCAAATTCAGTTTAAAAGCTTATCACCAAAATTCATTTTATAGAGTACCTTAAACTCCCACTCAGTCCGATCAAAGCTTTTCCGACATAAAGTGAATGAGCTACAATGGGTTCCCTTGTTCAGTCAGCCAAGTCAATGTTCTTAATCAGTATAAAAACATCAGGAGTCAAATGGTGGTTTTTATTAAAATGCGTTTGATCAGCTTCCAAGGAGGTGACAGAGGTCTATGGAAAGAAGCATTCCTGCCTGCTCCTAGAAAATGCATGTGAGCCTGTAAAAGCACTGGGCTCTGAGAGGACCCTGTGGCTTGTTCATGACTGACCTCCTTATCCTGGGAGCTGGGCACACCCTCTCACCCTTCACTCTAATCCTCCTCCAGCCTGACCTCTTCTGAGTTGCCTACTTCTGAAAACTCATTTATCTCAGCTCCTTCCACTGGATAACAATCAAGCCCCTGGGCTTTGCCAGGGATCAAAGAACGATTGCTGCAGTTGTCTCAAAATCTATTGCTTCTTTAGATGCTGTTGCTCTTTATTCAGACAAAGCAACATTATGCTGGAAGTCCACAGCAGTGTGGATTAGAGACAGGGCAATGTTTAGGAAGTGATGTGTGGGGCACAGCATCCATCTGACTTTCTGGGCACTCAATCAGTTGCTCAAGAGAGAGTGGATGTACGCCCAAGAGCACCACACAGACATGGCTGGCCCCAAGAGCTGCTTGTTGGTAGCACTCCTACAAGTCTTCTCCAAACACAGGCCTGTAAGTGACAGCCTCTGCTCAGTCGTCATGCCACAGACTACCAGACATCCCCCACATATCAGAACATCTGTCTAGAAGCCAAGGTCCTCTTTTGAACTTAGTGAACATAAAGTTGATTCTTCCAGCAGTAGGGAAGGAGCTCCCTGAAGGCCACAGCCCTACAAAGCACAGACAGGGAGAAGTGCCACATCCTGGGCTGTCTGGTCCAGAGCACTGATCACCATGAGCACACTGGGAAATCAGTTGTGCTGCCCAAGGCTTCACTCTGACTTGGAGTTGCCAAACAGCTGGATCTCCCCACATCACAAAATGGAAGAATCATGACAATACTGTCTTGCTATCAGGTCCCTGATGGGCTCACAACTTTCCTAATGTTTCTCTGCCACAAGTGATCTTATTTCAAAAATCTCAATGCACCAATTGCCAGAAACCATTTACTACCAAGAATAGGTCAGACATGGATCTCTGGCTGAAATAGAGATGATCAAGTCTCATTCATGACAGCAAGGCTGCTATGAAATAGAATTATTCTGTGGAATAGCAATAGACTTCAAATATTTAGGGCCAGGAAATTAATGCTAACTAAATTCTGATCCATGCAATCAAGCAACAGCAACAAGGCAGCAGGCCCATTTTAGATCCATGTGCTGGGAAAAAGAAAACTACCTAACTTATGGAGATGCTCTTCTCCATTCATGACGTCCTCTCCTCCTTCCAAAAGCCTGTCAAAAGAAGTTGGCAATAAGACAAATATAAGTGAGATGTTTGAGGAGATAGCTCGTCAACAAGACCTATTCACACATTCAACTCATCAACAAATATTTCAGCTGGGAAAACTAACCAAATTTGGCAGGTGAAGCCTTTTCTGCCCTTGGGACTATGCTTGAAACTGATCCTTTGCAGTCATAAACCCAGCTGGACACCTCACTACCTCAAGAAGTTTAATCAGTGAAGACATAATCTCTGTTTAGGATGATTTAGACAGATTTTTTTCTCCCCAAGGAGCCATTGGGAAGCAAGAAATATGTGTCCACACACTGCACATTGGTGCAGGGATCTGACTGACAGGAAGGAACCTCCAACCAGGAGGTAGGAGTGGAAAGGCATTTAACAGAAAATTTTCATTTTCATTTATTTACATTTTGATAGCCTATGCATATGCAGAGATTTGATCATTTTAAAAAACTTCAAATAAAGGACAGAAAAAGTAGCTGATTCATCTTTTGGTCTCTTATGGATATCCTTCTCTGTGGTGACCAGTAACAGGACCTGAGGGAATGGCCTGTGGAAGTTGTGTCAGGGGAGGTTTAGGTTGCATATTAGGGAAAGGTTTTTCACCCAGAGGGCAGCTGGGCACTGGAACAGGCTCCCTGGGGAAGTGATCACAGCACCAGGTTATGATGAGTTCAGGAAGCATTTTGACAACATTCTCAGGCACATGGTGTGATTTTGGGGTGATCCTGTGCAGGGCCAGGAATTGGATTTCAATGATCCTTGTAGGTCCCTCCCTAATCAGAGCATTCCATTCGATGATCCTTGTGGATCCCTTTCCCATTCAGGACAGTCTATGATTCTATCATTACTAATTCAGGCAAGTAGAAAAACTTGCACAAACCCTGAACAACTGAGTTCTATTCCATTCACAAAACAAATGCATGAAGAATACAGCAGATGAAGTTCCACACTTTTGAAAATATAAGCAGTTCCAAGGGTTCCTAAACACAGACTTCTGATAAAAATTTTACACCCATTTGTTAAAATTTTTATCTGATGCCCTAGCAACGTCCTGCGAGTAATTCCTATCTTCAGGAACTACATGGATCTTATGTTTTTCCTGATTTAACTATTGTTTTCATAAATGGAGCACAGTCATAGATGGTTGGTTTTGGGTTTTTTTTTCCCCCCAAAGCAGACTGGGCTGGATTTGAGGAGATGAACATGGGAGCACACAAATCTTACGAAACTCTCCCCAGGCTTCTTGCTATCTGTTGATAGCCCATCCTCTCTCCAATCATGTCACACAATGTCTGTAATAGTACACTAAAGTAGTATAAACACACTGTTTCAATGCTGCAGTCAGTGCTTTCTCCTACACAAAGTACTCAGTCTTAAGGAGAAGGTAAACAAATTACTAGTTAAAAAAATAGAAATAAAGCATTGTTTTCCCTCCTTTTTGCCTTGTCAGGTGCCCCCCAAGCTTACCATACTCCTTGTGCATCCTCCTTTCTTATCACAACACAGCGACAGGGAATCCAGATTTTCCCTGTGCAACCCTGACCACCTTGCCCAAATCAGCAATCTCACAGCCCTGACCAGGTGTGACCACCCACCTTGGTATTCACAGAGCCCAAAGCCAGCTTGGTGCTGCTGCCCAGCTTCTTCCTGTTTACTAACAGAGGTATGTTTGTGCTTAATTATAACTGCCATGCTACTGAGTCACTGAAAGATACAGGACAGCAGTTGAGTGTGGAGATTTCTAGGAATAAGACATCTTTCTTGTGCTGCTGAATTCTCTCTCTCTCTTTCTGAAATGCTTGTGGATTACTGATTTGAAGAACCCATTTTTTATTGTATTCACCAAGCTAGATGCATGCTGATTCTGGGTAATGAGACCTCTTCATTCAAATTCCTAAAGGTGTAAAATAAACTACATGTTCTTGCAGTTCTTTGTAACATAATCAGTTACATATCTGTGTGTGTAAAATATTGTTCACCTGCATTTTTTACCCATAGTATGCAGTGAGGGAAGATGGTTATTCAGAGTAGTTGCTGCATTCTCATTGACTGAGGCAGCTGGCAACCTGGTTCACACCAAGCATGCCAATAAGAGTGTGTTGGCACACTTAACTCTTAGTCACGATATTTGCTGTACTCTGTGTGAGATAATGACAGGTTTGAACCTAAACCTTTGATAATAATACAGGGTTCGTCATATATTTCAGAAGGAACAGGATGAGGAGGGTATCATTCTTTGCTCATTATTGTTTCAGCTAAGTGAGAGGAATCATGTAGGGCATTGACTGGAACTGAAGCGTAAAGCCTTCACCCTTCCCAGCTCATGCTGGTGACTAGCTGTTGATGTGATTAACTAGTGACCTAGATATTGTAGGATGACAAGAAATGTCCATGCCACATGCAAAAATCTTCATTTTACTACAGCATTTCTTGCATCTCCTCTGGCAGCCAGTGTTCATTGCTGTCTGAAGCAGGATACCAGACTTAATCAGCTTGGCCTTGCACAGCCACCTCCATGTTCCCCTAAACATGGAAAGTGCATTTTGGCTTCTTCCTACCAGACTGGATGCAGTGTCTGTGTGAATACTCACCAGACTGCTCTCTCCTTGCAGCCTCCACAAAACTCATTCCATGCTTCCCATACTTGCAGCACAGTGCTAGAGTCTGTCTCCTTCTCCACGATCCCAGGCTTCCAGCAGAGTTGACTGGGCACTCTTCAACTGGCAAAGTGAGTGGTCTGGAAAAGCAGAGTGGTGAAAATGGGAAAAGAAGTCAAGGAAGTATAGGGGTTGTCTTATCCACCATGGAAACAGCTGCAGGATGGCTGTTTATCTCTGCTCTGTCATCTGTGATGTTCACTATGGTGTCCCTCCCATCCTGCATGAAGAATGAGCTCTCTAACGCATCAGAGCCAAAGAAACTTTGTGTGCCTGTATTTAACATGAACAAAGAGTGACAGTGTCACTTTTGATTGCAGGCTGAAACACAGCTGTTTTCACTAAAGCCCAAATAATTATGTAAGGAGTGAGAGTCACAAGATCTCTGATGAAAAAAGGAAATGGAGGCATAGTCTGAGAATTTAAGGCTCAGATCCTAAGAACAGGATGGGGTTGTGTTTATGCAGGTAGGTAGGTAGGTAGGCAGGCAGTGAGACGTGATTCAGATTTTTTTATGAGGCAGATCCATATAACTACAAACTGGGTAAAACTGCCAGATTTCTGTGCGGTTCCATTGTGCTTTTGGGAATTGTCACACCCCTGGTGCTGTACTGGAGAGGAAGAAGGTGACTCCCCCCCTAGGGGAAGTCCAGCTTGTCCTGCAACAGCACCCGTATGTTCCCAACCAAAAGCTGCACTAGCCACTTTGCCAGGAATGGGAGAGCCACACCCCATCTGCAGAAAATAGAGGGTATTGCAACAAACACCTCTTAAAAAAAATGCACAGCTCATAATGGCTGCAGGCCGCAGCAGGCCAGTTTCTATCCTTCAATTAGTGATCTTCCAAATGACTCACCAGTGAGCATTGCATCAAAGACCTGCAATCTGCAAGGGCCATATCTAAGTATTCATTGACAGGACTGGTAGCACCACTTTTTTGAAGGTTGCCCAACTTCTCTTTATAAGGTCCTATTTTCTGTTTCCTTACATCTCTGCCAACCCTTTATCAGTTCCAGCTCACAAGTTTCAAGCTTAGTCCTGCCAACAGCTCATTGTCTGCTACTTGGGTTTGATGATTTAATTTGGTTAAGTTTGGGGCAGGTATCTTACTTTCTGTTTAATCAGTTTAGCTGTTTTGAAAAGATTTGTCAAAAAACAAAGAAACAAAGACAGAAACAAATAAAAACAGAAAAAAAGTTGTGGATTTCTTCCTAAACTGCTCCTTGTGGCAGAGAACTGAAATTTGTCAGGCAGATGGTCCTCAGGTCATGAATCTGACAGGAAAGTCCATGCTAATGATGTTTTAGCTAATCAGATTGCAAACTACCTGAAGCTTGGTTTTTCCATACAGCTAATGACTGTGCCACACTGTGACAACATCATCAGGAACAGCGTTTGACCATCTCAAGAAGGGAGAACTAAACTGAACAGGGCACAAGTATCAGGTGTGGGGAAGCAGGCTTGCAGGCAAGAACCTACTAGCAGTGTGCAGTTGCAGTCATTGAGTGATCCACTCATTCCCTGAAAAGGTAAAAGCTACTTGGACCAAATCATGAGTGAGCCTGTTGTTGCTATCTGTTTATGTCATCAGTTTTCTATAAGTACAACAAAATGAGCCCGGCCAATTTGTACAAACTAATTTAGAAAAGGCTCTAAGTAATTTCTGGAGGTTGATATATTATGGATGCTCCAGGTAAATATGTGAGAAGGATAGGCAGGTAGCTGTTGTTTGGGCTTGGGAGAGCCAATGATCAACCAATCAATCAATTAGCATTGATTAATTAAAGGAAAGAAGAATGACAACAAAGATACTGAAAGCCTGTTTTCTGAACAATAAAATGGAGCATGTGTAAGCTCCAGTCATTACTCAGCCATGGGCACTGCAGTCTAAGGTGTCTGGAGTGGGATCAGTGTGTGGTAGGAATAGCCAGGGGGAAGAGAAGCTGTAGCTTGGAGGAGGAAGATACAGCAGTGAGACCAGGCAACTATGTGAAGGTAACAGTAATAAAAGAGTATGGATGATGGAAGTTAGAGGCTAAAGCAAGGGAAAGGGAGTAAAGCGAGGGAGATACACTTGGAGGGGGACCAGTCCAATTTTACACGGGGATCCTGTACACTTCCCACTCTCCTCCTTCAAGGACAGACACAGGGCTAGAGAAGCTTTTTCCTACTTCCCAGGCATAATAGTGTGCCCTTGCTGCTTCCAGACAGCAGTGGGGAAAAGCATGGGCTCCCATGGGGGTACAGGCTGGTTCCCACAGCTGCACAAGGGTGCAATGGGGTGTAGCCTGGACAGGTATTTGCAGCACCAGAGGGCACCAGACAGCAAGGAGCAGGTGTTAACTGGGTCCTTGGGGACACAGACTTAAAGGGGTAGGAACAGGAGGCTGAGTTGGAAAAGTAGACAGGAAGGGCCATACATCATAAGTGTATGATGTCAGAGTGGCGATCAAAAAGTTTATCTACTTTTTTCACTCATTCTGTGTAACTGACTGGGAGTAAATCTCAAAATACGTGGCTTCTGGGACTTCTCTCTTTGTTCTGTCGAATCAAGAAAATAAGACTACAATATAAATTCAACCTACCTCCTCTAATAACTCTACCTCACTGAACTTGACAGGTCCATACCATTCATACCCCAAACATGGCTTTGCAAAACACTTTAGAGAAGAGGGAACCACTAGAGTTTTTTAACTTTGCGTGTGTGGTGAAACTTGTGCTGTTGGTCTGTACGGTCAGCACTCATTTACACCCCTGGAAGCAACGAGACACAGGGCAAACCTTTCAGCCATTGCACCACCAATTGCAGCCCCCTCAGCTTAATGACAAAGATACCACCTCTACTCCCCTGGCATCTGTCACTGAAGTCATTGGTCTCAGTCGATTTCCTGCCCTCTGTTAACAACCCCAGTGGCAAGAAGGCCCAGAGGCATTCCCTGTGACACAAATCTCTGCACTAATATGATCATTTGAATCCTGGAAAAATCAGGCTTTCTTTTTTCCTCTGTGTCCTTGTGCTCTGAAATTAGTTTTCCTTAGATGTAGGGTAATTAATATGAGTCCTCTCATCAAAAAAAGCACATCAGACTACACACTTCACTCTTCAGCTGCAAATTGAGAGAAGTATTACAGTCTTCCTACACAGCTGGCTCAAAACCCAGTCTCAGGGCTCTAATGGACTGTTGAAGAGAAGCAGCTGTGGCCAAAGCAGACTCCCAGCCTGGGAAATACTTGAAGGAAGAGAAAATACTCTACCTGGCAAGATGATTTATGGATGTGTTCAGAGTAAGACTTTCAATTGTTCCCCAGCTACATAGATATCTTCTTCTTTCTACCCTACAAATTAGATCCTTTAAATCCCCCACTTAAGTTCTTTCCCACTTAATATTTTAGTCAGGCTAAATGGGGTTTTATCCTTGGGTTTTGTCACAGTTACTGCTCAGAGCAATAGTGGCCTCCTTTGCAAAGGTCATTGCAGGGCCTTCCAGCTAAATTAGCTGCTTTACATCTGACAGCCCCTCATGTAAACTCACTTTCCTACTGCTCAGCTTGAGTTTCACAGCAAGCTAGGCCACCAAGAGTGAAAGGATATGATCTACCAATAACACCAGAGATTAGAAACACCTTGATCTGGAAAGAAAACTAAGAAAAATATGAGGATGTGTATGAATAGAAAAAAGTATTCAGAAAACCTTGATGTGTCATCCTAATCATCTTCCCATTCATGAATGTACTTGAAACCTCTCACAAGGTTATGATAAGGAGTTGTTCACCAGTGTTACAAGAAGACAAAGCGTTCTGTTTTTTTCCAAGCGGCAAGTTACAACATGAAAGCGAACGTGGTGTGCAGAACACTTTTCACCCCCATGTTCCCATCCAGAACTGTATTTTCCCTTGATAAATGATGAACTACGTCCTACAGCTGTGCTACATATTTCAGAGTAACAAGGGCAGAAGTAAGGTCACACCAATTCTAGAGCACTGTCTATTGAGACAAAGGGACTCAGGCTTGTGTCATGTGCTCTGTGTTTCATGCAGCATAGATTTAAGAGTATTTCCCAAATCCCTTGTTTTCCTGGGGACATGGCAACAGTTTATGTTCACTGAAGTTAGAAACATGGCCAGCTTATGCATTTTTCCCTTCCTCTACCAAACATTATCTTGTTCCCTTAAACCCAGCTTAACCTTACTTTGGTTCCTGTTTCTTCAGGGCACATACACCAACAAGAGAAGTGAAAGCAGCTATTTCTGTTTCTTTTGACTGCTCTGAGCAGTTCCTGAATGCTTGAAAGTGAGTAAGAGCCAGAGACACCTCCAGGAGGATGAGTGAATCTCTAGTCCCAGTTCAAAACAAAAGGGATCCTTGAACTAAACCACTGGTGCAAAATTTCTTGTCCTTATCTAGTAAGAGGAGTTTGATCTGCTGCCAGCAACGTATGGTCAGACTGTGGAAGAGCTGAACAGTAAACCTGGGATTCATGCCACTGATCACCTGCTGTCTAAAAAATTCAGATGGTCATCTAGGCCTCCTCAGCACACAATGCAGACAGACAGACAGAGAGAGTTCATCACATCCCCTTTATACCTTCTTTGGGCTGGTACAGATTGTTCCTGGAAGGCGTCTCTTTGTCTCCACAGGGAGTGAAGACTGGTCTGAGCTAGGTGCTGAGCTACCAGACTGGGCTTAGGTGAGAGGCACTGAAATCATCTTAACAGCTATATTCATCTGGGTCTTTTGTCCATCTGGGCATTTATATCTAGGATCTCCTGATGTTGTCAATTCCAAGGCATTCAGAGGACTGAGAGTGGTGCCTCTAGTAATCTCATATCTCTGTTGCTTTCTGGCTGTTTTTGTTCTCAGGAAGTTACTTCCCTTCAACCACAAACACAATTCAATTCTAGAATTATAAAGATGATGGAGGAAAAAAAGGGGAGGTTACCTCTCCCCCACTCTTAATGGCATCTGAAAAATGTCCAAAAGCTGCTCTTAAATGAGTAGCTCTGTGAGCAATGTAACTGGTGACTCCTGATTTCCTATGGATTCCTGTTTACAGTTAAATTCTCTGCTGCTTAATAATGTACAAATGCCAATTACAGCTTCTCTGGCACTTGGAGAGGTCATAATGATCCACTCCCACACGAAGTGTCTGGTGTCAGATCTGAGCTCTGCCTGGGCCTTTCCTCCAGTGAAGGCATATACATGATATGTCTCTTCTAGAGAGACATCTATTTTCCTGACTGGAATTGCCTGTGAGTTCAAAGGCCTGAGTGGAATGACAGCAAAACATAGCCAGTCTTCTAGCAAGCCTCTTGCAAACTCAAAGTGAAACCATTTAGAGTGTAAGGAAGTAAACTAAGAATGGAAATACTTTTCCCTCTGTACAACTTTCAATGAAAACTTCTCTTCACCTCTGCCTCTTTTTCCCATTACATCACACCTCTGAAGGCACAGACCTGGCAGATGGCAAAAAAAGAGTAGTTGGTTTTGTTATTATTTAGTTATAGAGCACCTTAATGTATGCTAGTAACTGCTGAGTTGGGTGGAGAAGCTTCCCGATTGAAAATTGTACCTCCCTATGGAAAAAAAAAAAAGAAAGAAAAGAGGAGGTACTTGGAAAGATAAAGGGCAATTCAGTCCTTTGAATGCTTATATCATAAAACTGAATATGAAATAATTACCATAAATGAAGCAACTAGTTCCTACACCCTCCGCAACCTGGATGACATCCTTCTGTGTCATCAAAATAAAAGTTACTTGCAGAAAACACATCACTTAGTACCTTATCTCAGTTACCCAAGCTCACACATACAGAAGAAGAAGACCAAAGTCTTCTAAATTAGTTGTCTCTACAAAGAAATTTAACTCTGCAAGGACTTTAGGTCTATTTCTTTCTCCAAAACTACTGGCACTAGGATAGGCATGATTTTATCCCTAAACAGGGTGTTCCTTAGGCTCTTTGCCAATTTAATTGGCTTATTCATATCCTTCCCTTCCAGATTACCTCAGGGTGATTTAAATGTTGGAGGCCTATAAACACTGATGAATCAGTACATGAAAACCAAAAACACTGTTCAGTGTCTGACAGGGTCCTCACTGGTTTTTGCCCCCAAATTAATTGTTCTCACTGGAACAACCTAATATGTCATCAACCTCTGACATCATTCTAATGCTATACAGAAAAACAGAGCTGCTAAAATACAATGGTGCTACTGTAATTTGTTTTTTACCAGTGTTTCCAGGTACTCTGTGGGACCAAGCAACAGGTGAGGTTTTCAAATGGGAAGATATAAATATTCCCAGTCTGGCTTCTTCAGTTGACTGGCTATTTTGAAGACTGTCTCCTTCTGATTTTCCATCAATAATCCACTGTGACTGAGCTCTAAAGAAATGCAAATACAAAAACAATTTAATTTCCTCTCTCTGAGAAACATAACTTTTGTTGTAGCAGTTCAACATCTACACTAATCTGGTTTTATTTAGAAAGAGCTGGTGGACTTCCAGTGAATTCAAAACAATTTCCTTCACATGTTAAACCTGAACTACTACATCTCTAGGAAATATTTTGCAGGCCAATTAAGGACAACTTTACCTCCACCAAATACAGAAACAAGCAAAGATTTGTTCATGAATAAAGAAAGAGCTGTAAGAGGCTCATTTTGCCTTTTTGTTGATTAAAGTTTTAGACTTGCATGTGTCTTCTTTTTGTGACATGAATACTTTCAGAGAATCATAGAATGGTTTGGGTCAGAAGTCATCTTAAAGATCATCTAGTTCCAACTCCACTGGACCCCATCCAACCTGGCCTTTATAAAATGGTTTTGATAAAATGCACTAGGAAAGCTTTACAGAACACACTTCTCTACAACTTTGGTAACAATTTAATATATTTTGCCTCAGTATTCTCACAAAAAGCAGTCACTCCATCATCCTCTAGGAATTTACTGTACCCCATATTCAAACACATTACATTTCCTCCTTACATTATATGTCCCTGCAGTGCCTTTCCTAAGCAAGCTCCTCGCTTCTAGACCAGAGCTATTAATGGCTATACAGCCACTCATGGAAATACAGCACCCTTCCAATAAGTTCCTATTTTTCTTTCCAGAAAAAACCTCCATGCTTAACACCAATCTCCCTAAGATCATCAACCAGCACTTTTTAATCCATTTCCCAGTAAGATTTCCATAATGTCTTTAAAAGCCACAGATTGCTTCATAAGGCAGCCCTCACCATTCTGGTACTTGTTTTCACAAGGACTTTCGCATATCAGCTGCTAATAAACTCAGTACTCTTAATAAGAGAGTCCATACACTTAAATACCTGCCAGAGGATGAACACCTCTCTACCATTACAGCTGAAATATTTCAAAGTCCGGCACTTTCAAAACAGTGCAAATGCCTTAAAGCTAGTTTCCCTGTTTGCACTGGCAGTTGTGGTTACAGGTGTCATGCACTTAATAGCTCTGCTTAGATATTAAAATTTGCACACAAATTCACTCATATTTGCATTCACTGACTGTGGTTATCTGCAAAAAAATCTGCAATCCATTTGTCATGCCCACGTTGACTCTATACAACATGTTCATACAGAAGTTCCAAGCAACATCACAGAATTATTACAGTCCATATATGTAAATGCAAGTGAGCCACTGCAAGAAGTTTTTAATATATAATAGAGGAAAGCAGACGTGTAATGAAATGGTGGGAGGAATGAGGGGTGAACTCCCTAGAATTAAAGCATACATATACATAATTTTTGTAAACAGCTGGAATGTTTCATTCCTATTGAGTACTTTAAAAACACAAACCAGTAAATAGAATTCAGATCTCACAAGAAGTTTCAGTTTCAGGACTTGATCATTTAGAGTAATAGAGAAGCATTGCCTAACCAGGGGAAATAAACGGAGCCCACACTCAAGACTCACTGCAGGAAAGTGGAGAGCTGGCAGCCCTTTGAATTCCTCCTCTTTGATCCACAATGAAAAAGGATAATAAGGGTGTGCGTACTCGCCCTTGTCTAGTTTTCACTTTCTTCAAGAAAAGAAGCTATGCTGATTCAGGGCTCTAGCTGTGGCCCAGGAGAATTTTTGTCCTTATACTCCCCACACATTAAAACTACTTTTAAAAAGTTCTCAAGATTTTCTCTCCCTTTCCTTAATTCAATCAATTCTAGTAACAGACGCTTTTTTGTTGCCTGTCACCAAAGTATTTTAAGCACTTTGAATCCTGTCTCATTTTAGACTTGTCTCTAAAGGAGTCAGATCTGGCTTTCAGCTCTTTGTTTTTCATTCCTTATTCATCCTTATTTCAAAACCTTATTGAACGAGTTGTGCTCGTCTGCATTCACTTCAAGGACACCACATTTTCTTTTGTCATGATAACTCTCACACTGGAATGCCTCAAACAATCAAATGCAAAAATAAAATTCTCTTTTCCATTTATTATTTTTAATAGCATCCCTATGGCTGTGAGTTTCAGATAACCATTCAAAAGGACATGCTGGGGGTCACAATGCAGAAAATGGGGCTAAACCCTTGCAAATTGTAGCTCAAGAAAGAAAAGCAGTGCCTTTTATTCAGAAATGTTCAGTTTATGACTCCCTATTTACACCTTATATTGCACAGCTGCAGGAGGTCTGGCCTGCTCATCCACAGTGGGCTTTTTTCCTACAACATTAAATGTAAGCATGTGTTTTGTGAGCATGGGTACTGTAGAGAAAACCTGCTCCTGCTTCCACCCAAGCCAACAGGAAAACACAACAGACTAGGAGTCAGAGCTTTCCTTTCTTTACTTTTATTTAAATGGCAGTGCTTTATGTGGTTGTTTATTAAATAATAATACCACAATAATGCCCAGAGGCTCCAATTAAGACTGGGAAGTCGCTGCAGTGGGATTGTGTAAAGGGAGGAAGGGACGGCGGGCTGGGAATTGGAGGGCTCCTGGGAGCTGGCTCCTCTGGGCAGGCGGGCAGGGACCGCTCCCAGAGCTCCCCGCCACCCGCAGCAGCACAGCCTCTGCTGTGCGTGGGAGCTTGATGTGACTTTGGTTTGGGGGTTTCATTCGTTTGGGGGTTTTCTAATGTCAATGCACAGAGCAACCAGGAAGACATACGAAGAGGTTTTCTTCAAAGTAGCTGAGGGAAAAAGAAGAGTGTGTGTAGCTGTATATGATAATTCTTATTAATTAAAACCAGAGTGCTGTGCTGGAGCCGTGCACAGGCTTTATTAGCTTATATTAAAACAAAGGGTTGATTGCCTTCCACAGAAATTTTGTCTTGGCAAAGCTCTGTTTGCTGCAGTGGAGCTACTCCTCGCTTCACATCAGTGTGAGCACAGGATCAGGCCAGGAGCCCTCAGGAAGGAATCAAAAGCCCATAACAAAACAAAAGGACAAACAGGAGGCACACGGGGAGGACAGTCCTAAGGAGGGAGATAAGAACAAGCATGTTGCTCTTGGCAGAAAGCAACTGGCAAGAATTAATTGTGTAGTCAGTCTCTTGCTCAGTTCTTTTTGTTTTGTTATGAAACAGGATTTGTTTTTATTATTGAGGAACAGGATATATTTCAGAAGAATGTGAGCTGGATAGGTGTTAGGGCAAAAGTACATTTTATGGGGAGATTTGAATGAAGGCAGTGTGGATTTGGTTCACAAGAGAGGTGTAGTTGTTCCAGGCTTAAAGAAAAAAGAGCAGCATGAGTGAAAGTCCTCTGAGAAAAGCTGGAGGAGGGAATGAAGAAGGGAAGGAAGTTATTAGAGGAAAGCTGGACTGGACCAGAATGTGTGGGATTGACACAAACCTCAAATTAATGCATAAGGTCCCAAAGGTCCCCAAAGGTGAGCCTGAAACCAAAGGGATGAATAACCCAAGAATGTCTAAGAAGAGGTGCAAAGGTGATGAGATGCTCCTGGTTAGTGAGGAAGAAAGGTAAGGAGGGCAGTGAAAACTTTGTCCCCTGAAATGGTGAACAAAGAGCCCCTGAACTGTGGGTGGAAAGGAGAAACTACAGACTCCCTGGGAGAGAGTTCTAGAAAGCTGGTAATTTATGAGCATCTTCAAGCTAGAGGTGACCTATGTCTGGGGAAGAATTTTGGAAACAAGGTGTGAGGTGGGGAAACAGGTCACTGGAAATACTTCACAGAAGAACAACCATGACCTAAAACTAGCTTTTATATGAAAGAGAAAAAGGAGCAGATCAGCCTGAAAGATGACAGAATTAGGAGTGGTGGTGGAGAAAGGACAAGGAGTGAGTTTGCCAGCAGAAGACGGGTGCTGTCTTTTGTTTTATGAATAGAAAAGGTATGCTAAATGAGAAGTACTGTACAGGATTACAGAGGGGAACAGAGGGGTGATTGATGGGAGAAGTAGGTTAAGCCATAGGTGTGTATAGATGGTGGAGCACACATACATAGAACCTTGACTAGGAGACCAGTGAGCATCCTGGAGGTCAGCTGTAGTAGGAAGGAAGAAGTTTTTGAGAATAAAACATAGCCAGGTACTATCTGAAAAGAACAGAAGGATGGAGAAGACAGGTAAGATACTGACAGAGGAGTTGAACACTTAGTAAATGATCTGGAAAAATAGGAGTTTTAACTCAAGTTTTAACTCCAGTTCTTCATTGTTCTATGCAGAAAATTGAGCTTAATAAAAGCAAAATTTCCAAAGAGGTAACAGGGGGAAGTACCTGCCCATTTCTTATGTGTTGTGAGTGAACAGAATGAACAGTGTCTCAAACCTCCTCCTAGTCCTGAGGAAGTCAATAGGAGATAGTTAATAGATAGCTTAGTTGTCACCCTGTCCTATGGTGGCTTGTTCACTAACATATTGGCACAGAACAAAAACTGACCTTTACCATATCTCAGCCTGATACAGCTGTGTAAGCTCACGGAGGATCCAGGCTCCAGTCCACTGGAAAAGTGGAGAGGTGTTTACAGCTCAGCATATTTGACTTCAATGGTTCCTAATTTACATGTTCAGTATTACTCACATTAATACTTGGCCTGTAATTTTTTTCCACCATTCCAGCTCCATATATTTTTAGTTGACTCAATTCTACTCTCCAATTAATATGCAATACCATGCTGCTCCTTTTCCCTTAGAATCAATGAAAAGTTCTTTTACAAAGATGTAAGAGTACATTTTGGAAAAAAAAATCTTTTCATAGGAGTACAGTTCTCCTTTTCTGCTAAAGCACTGTGCTATTTTTTTTTTTAAGATCAATAGCAAAGCAGAGTTTAACATGTTGCAGTCTTTGTCCAAAATCCAGGCAGGGAAAATTATATGTGAAGTTTAAAAATGTGAATTCTTAACAATTGTGAAAGGGAGGAATAAAACTGATAGGCACAATGTAAATGTTTGTGTATAAAAATGTTTGATACTGGGGGGTAAGGGTATTGAGGACATGGTGATGTAAGGCAATCTTTCTTTAGGTTGCAGGAACATTTCCAGTACCTTATGACACTGCCCTCCTTATACACCAGGACTTTTTTTTGGCAATCCTACACAGGGTTGTGACTAGCAACAGATAGAAAAGAGTACTGATCCATGCTTTGCTAGTTGATGCTTTCCTGAAATGATTGAGGTAATTGCAGTAGTCAGAGCTGCAAAATTTTACTCAGTGCTTCCTAACTATTCTATATCAGGTCTGTTAGCACAATTCACGCTAACAGATAATTCATATACACCAGTGAGTTTAGTAATTTTCTTTTTATAGCTTCAATATATTATTCTGAATATAGGTGAACTGACTCAAATGGGTTATTCCTCCTTCACATCCTTTCAAGCTGTCACATTTTAACTCCAGCCAGCAACTAAGCACCGCACAGCCACTCCCCTGGTGGGATGAGGGGGAGAATCGGAAATGCAAAAGTGAGAAAACTCATAAGAGTTTTCTGAGATAAAGACACTTAAATGGGAAAAGCAAAAGCTGCTCACGCAAGCAATGCAAAGCAAGGCAGTCATTCTCTGCTTGCCGTGGGCAGGCGGCTGTTCAGCCATCCCCAGGAAGGCAGGGCCCCATCACACCCAACAGTGACTTGGGAAGGCAAACAGCACGACTATGAATTCCTGCCACCCCACTTTTTTCCCAGCTTTTTATGCTGAGCATGATGCCATATGATGTGGAATGCCCCTTTCACCAGCTGTCCTGGCTGTGTCCTCTCCTAATTCCCTCAGCACCCCCAGCCTCCTCATTGGTGGGATAAGAAGCAGAAAAGACCTTGATGCTGTGCAAGCACTGCCCAGCAAAAATGAAAATATCCCTGTTCTATCAACACTGCTTTGGTCAGAAATCCAATGCCTATCCAATATCAGCTACTGAAAAGAAAATCAATTCCATCCCAGCCAAAAACAGCACACCAGTAAAATGTTTCATGTTTAATTCCACTTTGACTTTGTTGTTGTCATTTTGTATTACAAAACTTCCTTATTCTTAATAGTCTCATGTCACTGAAAAATCAATACCATAGAATCCTTTTTTGTGAAATACTAAGCCTTACCTAAAGCCCACCTAACCTGCAACTAAAGACTGGGGTTTATTTTCACCCATATTGGTGCTACTGGAAGAGTGTTCTGGAAACTCATTCCTCTGGCATAAAAATCGTTATAAATCTTGCTCTTATTTCCAGTTTGGGTGAGGTAACTGACAGTTCCTGTACTAACGTAGTCTTCATCACTAAAATAGATCTCCTGAACTTATTTTTTCTTTGGGCTTTTAGGGAAAAATCACAGAATTCAAAAATTAGTAGGGGTAACAACATTTAAATAATAACACCTTAATTTCCTGGGGCTAATTTTTCCCTTTTATATTATTCTAATCAGACCAGTTACCTTTTCCTATACAGATTCTCATTTTAATTAATGCTTTCTGAATATGTGGAAGTATATACAGTATTTTACAGGAAATAGGTATTTTGAATGTCTTTTATTTTGGGAAATACACTTCTGTACTTCTGTTGGCAATACCTTAGTAGCTCAGGCCTAAGAAACAGATTTGTTCTATTGAAAGACAGTGCATATCACAGGTTCAGGTCATAATTTTTGGTACAGTTTATCAGCATAAGTCAGCATCTAAAGAAGCAGAGCTGACCTTCACTGACCTCTGCCTTTCATTCCCGTTCCTGTGCATCCTTTCCCTTTGGCCAGCACTGTCTATGTTCCTATACAGCAAAGCAGGCTAAGAAATTTATTTTAGTTTTCTTTCAGCTGTTTTTTCCACCTTACAATTCTTGCACTAACCTCCATTTTTTTTAACTAATCCCTTCTCCATACACCATACAAACACTTTACTGACATAAGGGCAGATCACCACCACTGCATTTTGTCCACAAAATCTGCAACCACAGCGTGTGCCTAATACTTAAGTAAGAAACCTTTGGTGCCCATGTCCAAATTCAAGTGGCATGACACCACTTAAAGTGAATTTTGTTCACTTGTGGTGAAATGAACAAGCCCTAGAAACTGTTCAGCTAATCCGTGGTCCCATAGTGGCAAGCACAACTGGATAATGAGAAATGAGCCAAAGGTGAAGTGGGAAGAATAAGGTTGGATGGTGTAGAAGAAAAGATAGGGCCTGTGATGTGGATCCTGCATCAAATAATAGGATGTCTCAAGAAAAAGGAAGAGGAAGCAAAGTGAAGATGGTATGTAAAGAGAATGAGAGAAAGACACACACACACAAAAAAACCCCAAACAAAAAAACCCCCAAAAAACCCCAACAAAAAACCCATGGAGAAATGGAGCAACAGCAGAAAAAAAGGGAAAGAGAATGCACAAAGCCTAATATTTGGTCCAATGATATTTCCATCACCATCCCAAAGCAATACACTAAAAGAGTTACTTTCCCACCTCAGTCAGGGCTCAAAAATTTCAGAGGTCAAAATACTGTCTTGAGTCAGGACTTGCCTTTTTAGCAGGTGTCATGCTTGAAGTACAGATTCAATAAAATCTAGGACAACACCAATTATGAATCAGGTCTCCCACTCCCAGCATTAATAAAATTTGTGGGTACTATTTCCCCTAAAAAAGATGCTTATAATATATAATTTTAAAGGCACCCCATGTAGCACATAATGGGGCGCTGCAAATTGGTTATATAATAAGTAAGTAGAAGAAAGAACAATATAAACAGTGGTTTGCAGCCTTGACCCTATGGTGTTCCCTGCCACAATGAAAGTAAAAACACATGTTCTCTGACAACCATCAAGCACTTTGTCACTGCTGTTGGACATTTCGCTGCCTTAGGGCTTGTCTACATGCAAAGCTATGCTGGTTTGTCTGGGTTTAATTTGCTGCAAAGGGCTGTGTGAATTCTTATTTTGACCTAAATCAGACTTGCTTCAGTTTAGTTCAACAAATTAAAGGTCAGATAAAAGCCAAATAACTCTGTTGATTAGGACAATCACAGTTCTAATCAATTGCTTACAATTATTAGTGCTGTCTGTGCTGCACTTTCTAGTAGCTTATCTTGATGAAGTTTCACATGATTCCTCAGACTGTCTTAATTGACTTAAATTGTGCCTGAATGGTCCTTAGGATCTAGTGCCACATGGTTAATGTCACCAAATCTTTGCTTCTGCTACTGAATGCAGAATATGTATCTAAAATAATAATTTTATTGGGGAAGTACCAGTTACTCTGAAACTTATCTTTTTTCTTTCCACTGCTGCACCCAAACACAGGCACTTCCCAGCATACAAATGATGGCAGAAGCAGGGCACAGAGTACTCCAAACTAGACAGGTACATCATACACACACTGAGAGACACCTGGGGTTTCCATAATTCAAAGCCTGCAAGAGCAATTTTGCCTCAGTCCTGCTGGGTTAAGTGTTTGGTGAGAATATTTAACACCGGTGCCCAAACACAGGGAAAGCTATATGCTTAGGGAAATGTAATGGAAATGAAGAATTAAACAAATGGAAAACCAGCCAGCATTATTCCAAAGAAGAGTGTCCACAGAAGTAGTTATACCAGTACACTAATAGTAGGACAATTGTAACACTGTAATAACATCAGTGCATTTCCTGAATCTTGCTGCAGAGAAGCAGAACTTATCTTCGTTTTAGAAAGGCTTGTCAGCATCCTTATTTCAAGGAAACACTCCAAGTACTTCCTCTTCAGAGGAACAGCTCACAGCAGAGGATTCATTTTGCAATTTTCCAGGATTAATTTTAGGCCAAGGCAACTCCAGCAAGCATAAGGTAAACTTCACCTAATTGTGCCAACATTGTCACGAGCTATCTGTCTCAGAAAACAAATCATTTGTTGAGAAGGAAGGCTCTACTAGCTCACCCCACCACCTGAAACCTCAGCTTCCCCAAGAGCAGCACAACCACAGTGCCAGCACAGTCAGATTGGTGTTTAGACTGACTGGGTGCCGCTATGGCTTAATAAACAATACATGCCACACACCAAACGTGCACAGCAAATCCTGCTTCCTAAGGATGGTAAGGTTCGTGGGGGTTCTTTATGCCATTAGAGAAAGCCTAGCTTACACTTCAGAACACAATCAAAAACCACCAAAGTGTTAAAACTTTATGACAGCATATTCATCATTTTGTATTTCAAAGACAAGCTGTCTTTGTGTTAATGGTTAAATTAACAGTATTAGATACAGAAAACCTAAAAGTTGCATGTATTTTGGGGGTTACCAACCTCTGCTAGCTTTCCCACTGTGGTGACCTGTAACACAGTTTGTTTCAATCAGGAAGCTGCACAGGAAAGTGCGGTGCTTTTCCCAGCAGCAGCTTTATACTTCTTTAAAACTCTTCCCTCACCCCCCTCCTTAAGCAAGAATGTGCTTTATGCAACTGCAAGGCACCCACTCGGTTACGCCGTGACACAGATCCCGATATCGTGAGGCCTTTCCATGCGTGTCCTTAGCTGTCACCTCGGCCTCCCGCACGCTCCCTGCTCTGCCCTCACCATGGAGGCCACTAAACGCACTTTGCCCCCGATTTCACATGCAGACGAGCGCCACGCGGACGTACATCCGCCGCCCGGCCCGCTC
This sequence comes from Dicaeum eximium, assembly GCA_013396995.1. Lineage (NCBI taxonomy): Eukaryota > Metazoa > Chordata > Aves > Passeriformes > Dicaeidae > Dicaeum > Dicaeum eximium. The sequence goes on along the minus strand of VWZP01008070.1, from coordinate 202,263 downwards.
GACACCTGCGCTAACAGGAGGCAGGACAGAACCATCGCCCTTTTCGTGTCCCCGCAGCCCGAGGGGTCCGGCCGGCCCTTCCCGAGGCTCCCGCCGCGTCCCCCATCCACACCCCAGCCCGCACCCTCCCAGGGGGCATTTAAACCAGAACCCGGAAGCCTACCCTGCGGGCGCGGTGCATGCCGGGAGTTGTAGTCCCAGCTCCCCAGCTGCCATCCTGCTTTTGAGTGGCGTGGGCCGGGGCGGGGAAACC